>LKNJ01004943.1:13145-33599 GCA_002120245.1 Maccullochella peelii | reverse complement strand
CCCTTCCCCTCCCCCACCTTGGCGCCTCTGACCACATTACTGTTATGCTAATGCCAGCATACAGACCACTGGTTAAAGTCATCAAACCAGTCCTCAAACAGGTACGAGTGTGTCCGGAAGGGTCTTTAGAGATACTTATGGACTGTTTCAACACCACGGACTGGAATGTGTTTAAACAGGCTGCCACCTGTAACAACACCACAGACCTCCAGGAATACACAGATGCTGTCACTGCCTACATCACCAAGTGCATTGACGATGTAACAATCCTTAAGACCATCACTGTCCGGGCCAATCGGAAGCCGTGGCTAACGGAAGGTCTACAGGCTCCTGAAGGCTCGGAACGCCGCCTTCACAGCAGGAGATGGGGTGAGCCTGAGGACAGCGAGGGCCAATCTGTCCCGCGGCATCAGAGAGGCAAAGAAGCAGTACTCAAGGAGGATAGCTCATTGTTTCAGCGACAGCAGAGATGCACAGAGCCTGTGGCGGGGGATACAGACCATCACCGACTACAAGCCCCCATTGCGGACCTGCGACAGCACCACCTCGCTGCTAAATGGGCTGAATGACTTCTTCGCCAGCATGCCTGCACAGAAGTCTCCACTCCCTCCTGACGACCAGGTGTTGACGCTGTCCACAGACAGTGTGAGGAGAACACTCAGCAGGATCGACGCTCGTAAAGCTTCTGGTCCTGACAACATACTGTGCATCCGGAAAGTATTCACAGCGCTTCACGTTTTCCACATTCTGTCATGTTACAGCCTTATTCCAAAATGGAATAAATTCATTTCTGTCCTCAAAATTCTACACACAATACCCCATAAAGTGAAAAAAGTTTCTTAGAGAGTTTTGCAAATTTATTAAAAATAAAAAACTAAGAAATCACATGTACATAAGTATTCACAGCCTTTGCTCAATACTTTGTTGATGCACCTTTGGCAGCAATTACAGCCTCAAGTCTTTTTGAATATGATGCCACAAGCTTGGCACACCTATCTTTGGGCAGTTTCGCCCATTCCTCTTTGCAGCACCTCTCAAGCTCCATCAGGTTGGATGGGAAGCGTCGGTGCACAGCCATTTTCAGATCTCTCCAGAGATGTTCAATCGGATTCAAGTCTGGGCTCTGGCTGGGCCACTCAAGGACATTCACAGAGTTGTCCTGAAGCCACTCCTTTGATATCTTGGCTGTGTGCTTAGGGTCGTTGTCCTGCTGAAACATGAACCGTCGCCCCAGTCTGAGGTCAAGAGCGCTCTGGAGCAGGTTTTCATCCAGGATGTCTCTGTACTTAGCTGCATTCATCTTTCCCTCTATCCTGACTAGTCTCCCAGTTCCTGCCGCTGAAAAACATCCCCACAGCATGATGCTGCCACCACCATGCTTCACTGTAGGGATGGTATTGGCCTGATGATGAGCGGTGCCTGGTTTCCTCCAAACATGACGCCTGGCATTCACGCCAAAGAGTTCAATCTTTGTCTCATCAGACCAGAGAATTTTGTTTCTCATGGTCTGAGAGTCCTTTAGGTGCATTTTGGCAAACTCCAGGCGGGCTGCAATGTGCTTTTTACTAAGGAGTGGCTTCCGTCTGGCCGCTCTACCATACAGGCCTGATTGGTGGATTGCTGCAAAGATGGTTGTCCTTCTGGAAGGTTCTCCTCTCTCGACAGAGGAATGCTGTAGCTCGGACAGAGTGACCATCGGGTTCTTGGTCACCTCCCTGACTAGGGCCCTTCTCCCCCGATCGCTCAGTTTAGACGGCCGGCCAGCTCTAGGAAGAGTCCTGGTGGTTCCGAACTTCTTCCATTTACGGATGATGGAGGCCACTGTGCTCATTGGGACCTTCAAGGCAGCAGATATTTTTCTGTACCCATCCCCAGATTTGTGCCTTGACACAATCCTGTCTCGGAGGTCTACAGACAATTCCTTTGACTTCATGCTTGGTTTGTGCTCTGACATGCACTGTCAAGTGTGGGACCTTATATAGACAGGTGTGTGCCTTTCCAAATCATGTCCGATCAACTGAATTTACCACAGGTGGACTCCAATTAAGCTGTAGGAACATCTCAAGGATGATCAGTGGAAACAGGATGGACCTGAGCTCAATTTTGAGCTTCATGGCAAAGGCTGTGAATACTTATGTACATGTGATTTCTTAGTTTTTTATTTTTAATAAATTTGCAAAACTCTCTAANTGAGAGAGAAACAGAGACAGCGATTAACATGATGTACAGATGATATCTCCAGTGGTAAGATGATCTTAACAATATTCTGCTTTGCATGATGCACTGCTATTCTCCCAGTCTTGTGGTGTGCTCATGTCTACAGACAATTCCTTTGACTTCATGCTTGGTTTGTGCTCTGACATGCACTGTCAAGTGTGGGACCTTATATAGACAGGTGTGTGCCTTTCCAAATTATGTCCGATCAACTGAATTTACCACAGGTGGACTCCAATTAAGCTGTAGGAACATCTCAAGGATGATCAGTGGAAACAGGATGGACCTGACCTCAATTTTGAGCTTCATGGCAAAGGCTGTGAATACTTATGTACATGTGATTTCTTAGTTTTTTATTTTTAATAAATTTGCAAAACTCTCTAAGAAACTTTTTTCACTTTGTCATTATGGGGTATTGTGTGTAGAATTTTGATGACAGAAATGAATTTATTCCATTTTGGAATAAGGCTGTAACATGACAGAATGTGGAAAATGTGAAGCGCTGTGAATATTTTCCGGATGCACTGTACCTGGTCGTGTGTTGAGGGACTGTGCCGGGGAACTCACGGATGTCTTCACAGACATCTTTAACATCTCGCTGAGTCAGGCTGTTGTTCCCATGTGCTTCAAAACCACCACCATCATCCCTGTTCCGAAGACGTCGTCCCCCTCCTGTTTCAATGACTACCATCTGGTTGCACTCACACCTATTCTTATGAAGTGCTTCGAACGGCTAGTGCTGCAACACATCAAGTCTGTACTCCCCCCCTATCTGGATCCCTTCCAGTTTGCATATCGGTCCACCCTTTCGACCGATGATGCTATCTCCTTTGCCCTTCACACAGCCCTCACACATCTGGACACAAAAGCTTCATATGTTAGAATGCTGTTCATAGACTTCAGTTCGGCATTCAATACAATCATCCCCCAACAGCTCATTCTGAAACTGGACCGGCTGGGGTTGAATACCTCACTGTGCAACTGGCTGTTGGACTTCCTGACCGGGAGACCACAGGCAGTACGGGTTGGCAGGCACACATCCAGTATTATCATACTGAACACGGGGGCCCCTCAAGGATGTGTGCTAAGCCCCCTCCTTTTCACTTTGCTGACCCATGACTGCATACCGTCGCACAGTTCCAACCTCTTCATTAAGTTTGCAGATGACACGACTGTGGTGGGTCTCATCAACAATGAAGATGAGTCAGACTACAGGAGCGAGGTGAGCCGCTTGGCCAAGTGGTGCAGACACAACAATCTCTCTCTGTACTTTGAGAAGACGAAGGAGATTGTTGTGGATTTCAGGAGAGTGCGCCCCCAGCATGCTCCCTTGACCATCAACGGTGCTGCGGTAGAGAGGGTGAGCAGCACCAAGTTCCTGGGTGTGCATGTCACAGAGGACCTCTCCTGGACTATTAACATCACATCACTGGCCAAGAAGGCCAACCAGCGCCTCTATTTTCTCCGAAAGCTGAGAAGAGCTAGAGCCCCAGCCCCCATCATGTGCATCTTTTATAGAGGCACCATCGAGAGCATTCTGACCAGCGGCATCACTGTGTGGTACGGCGCATGTACCGCGTCCTGCCGGAAGACCCTACAGCGCATTGTGAGAGCGGCTGAGAAGATCGTCGGTGCCTCTCTCCCCTCCCTCCAACACATTTATAGCTCACGTCTCTCCCGAAAAGCCCTCTGCATCACAGGGGACCCCACCCACCCGGCACACAGCTTTTTTAGCTTGCTGCCATCAGGAAGGAGACTGCAGAGCCTTCAAACCAGGACTAGCAGACTGGAGGACAGCTTCGTCCATCAGGCTGTCAGGATGCTGAACTCTCTCCCTGCTCTGCCCCCCCGCCCCCTGCACACTGATCTTCAACACTGAACCTGATCACCCTCAGGAAATGCACAGCCACAATAGTCATTTTCACCAGTGTATAAGCTAATTCGATATGCACTAAAATCATATATTTTTGTACTGGTACTTTGCATGACTTAAATTCACAGATTAAATCTGTCATGGGCTTTATGCCATGTCCTTATTTGTTTTTGAATTGGGTGTTTTTATGCTATGCCTTGCTTGTTTTTAGTTGGTTATATTATGTTTGCTTAGCTTGTTGTTTGCACCAAGGGTTTGAGAGTAACGCAATTTCAATCCTCTGTATGTCTTGTACATGCTGCAGAATTGACAATAAAGCAGACTTTGACTTTGAGGAATGCCATGATGTTAGCCACCACCGTGCGCTGGCATAACACCGGTCCAGGAAGCCGGCCGTGCCCCTGTCCCTCTCGGCTGGGAGCAATGGCCGATCTTGACCCGGCCAGAAGGAAGCAGAGGGGACGAGGCAAACCCTCACCTCGTCTTCGATGGGGGTAACACCCCGGCCCCACTCCCAGCCCTCTACGGTGGCATACGGAGGGTAAGCCATCGCCAATGGCTTAACTCTCAGTGGCGCGGTCCAATCCTGCTGAGCATGATTGAACACCGGCTGCATCACAGTGCAAGGACGGGGCTTGCCGTGAGGCTGACCCAGAAGGCCCACGGTAAAATCCACCACGGGACCCTGAGGAGCTGGCTGCGGGGGCAGAGGAGACTCCATCCTCGCGCCGCCGACGCGAACAATCCTGGCAGGTCATCCAACGGGTACTGATGGGCCACCGGCACATCGTTGTCATCCCTCTCCTGAAACAGGGAGGCAGGATCTTCCTCCTCAAAGATCCACCGGTCATCCTGTTCATCGTAATCGGCCAAAGCCTTCCGCCGAGCCACTGCCCCCTGCACCGCCGGCACCGGGCTAGCTTGGAGGGAGCGAGCAGCCTCAGCAAAGTGTTCCCAACGCTCACGCTCCCCCGGGAGGAGCGTGAGACAATTGAGACATGTGTCGGACTCACCTTGATGCTGGGGCCCCAGGCACACAAAGCAGGTCTTGTGGGAGTCCGTAGACGACATCGGGGTGGCGCAGGCAAAGCAAATCTTGGTAGCCATTCTGCTGTTCCATTTTTCTCATATGCTGTGTATATCTCAAGGTGGCTGAGTTGAAAAAGGGAGACGAGCAAGGTGCAGACTGGGGTTGTTATAGGGGAGGGAGCTACTGCCCCCCGAGGGGGCAGTGAGTACATGGATTTTGACTCAGGTGCCGAGGCGGAGCCTCGAGGGGATAAACCAATAGTGAAGCCCGTTAGAGGGCGGAGCACGTACTCATAGAACACACGGGAAACAAGAGACAAGACTTCGAAATATAACAGGAAACAGACAAAAGACTACAGATCCTGACAGAATCTACCAGTCAGCAGGACTGAGACCTGGCCTCTGATCACTTCTTCCTCTGTTGGCTTTGCTTTAGCTCAGTCCAGATATTGCTGTTTCCTCATGGTGTGTGGTGTGTTTACACCGCTTTGAGATAGCAGAGGTCCATCAAATATTTCTTTTCTACGGGCTTCTTCCTACTGANTCGTTGCAGAGAGTTTATTCTTTGCGATAAGAACAAGCTCGGAATCATTCCCCGGAGAATGACTGAAAAACAAAGAACGTACATCATCTTTTATAGGCTTGCTTGCCCGACCCCTTTCGGGTGGAGCGAGACCTCCGCTCCACCTATCTTCGTGAACATATCCAATCACAACATTACAACACGACAGTGTCCATAATCATGTATTTGGGTCATCCATCCATAAACGTCAAACATCATGGTATTTTTTAATATGTATTTAGGTCATCGGCTCAGCCCCCACCTTCCCGGTTTCTTACTTTTTGCTGACACCGTTTTTGAAAAAGTTGGGTTAGCCTCGAGAGCGCTGGGCTACCTTTTGACTGAATCTGTGCTCTCTCCGTGAGACACGGTTTGGCGCCCTTTTTTCTTAGCTTGCTCCCGCCTGCTTCGTACACCAGTAAACCCCGTGCTCCCCTCACTTGACTGTGCTCACTTCTGCCACCTGCCGAGTTTCAGCTTTCAGGCTGCGTTCGTTCTTTTTTTTTTTTTAAAAACTACTCCCAGTGTTCTAGACTAAACCACTGGCTGTGTCAGACTGTATTTCTTAAAAAACCCCTGTCCTAAACTAAACCACTGTGAAACCTTTTTTAACAGTGTTAAAGTGTGTCGATGTTACGTTAACTTTTTTACAGTCTCCTTTGATCCTGCCGTCTCTTTCTAGTTACACACACACAGCATCCAGCCCCACACCCACAGCACATGGAGTACATGCAATCCTTTTCTTCCTAGGTTGCCACACACAGTATATGGAGTACACGCATTACTATCTCCTATTTACTACTATTTATACCTACAACTAATATATAATGTGTACTTATAATATCCCATTAGGTTGTAACTATTATGTTGTAATGTCAATACTCCATACTGGAAGATTTACCACAACACTACAGTATGTCACAATAACACAGATATTCTTGTTTTCCTGTTCCATGTACATAATTTTTGTTTCCATATTTTTGGCAAGAATTCTCTGCTCCTGGTATTCAAGCCAAATGTATCTGTGCGGTATGTTTAATGAGTAACTTAACACTAAATAAACTTTTTTGAGTTAGTAAATTATATGTACAGTCCCTTTATTATACCCTCAATTGATTCTGGTCTGATTAACCAGCTAGCAGAACCTGGGGCAAAAAGTGAGTTGTGGGCCATTATTGAGCCCACCATGTTTCCCAACTTAGTGTGGTTATAAGTTGAATAAATGCAAACTTCAGAGGGTAAAAAACACTGGAGCACACTGATGGCGGTATTGCATTGGCATGGCAATCCATCAGTGTGATGTCATGTGACCAGCATCAGTGTGATGTGATCAGTGATGGCATTGGCAGTAGATACATAGAGAACGTTGTAAGAATAATATCCTCTGAAATATTAAAGGTAATAAAACAAGATTTTGACACAGGGCCTTTGTACAAGGAAGGACCTCAAGATTAGATACAATGAGTTTCTGCTAGAACCCTCCCTCCCAACATATTTACATAATGTAACAGAAGAGTGGGGGGCAATGACTATAGGAGGCGCGGCCTTGTGGCTTCCTAGTGTGTGACACAGAGGATCAGGGGACACTGTTCGACCACCGCTCAGTGTAGCATGGACATTGATGTAGAACCGCTAGTCAGAGCTAATTAGCCATGAGAAGCTACTGTCAGACTCTCTGTGCCTTTGCTGGAAAGACAGGGGGTCTGCTGGAGAAGTTAGGAGAAGAAAAACATGTATGTCCCTTTGAGAGAGCTACTGTGTGGGTACCTGTGTTGTAGCTGGAATAGTGGCTCCATTACGAGAGACTCTCCTGCTGTCTGTCTGTGGCTGAGTGTCAGTACACATATATACAAGCTACTTTAGAGCAGAAAAAGCGTTAAATACAATAAGTGTATTGTTGGAAAAATCACCTGTGTTGTTTGTGACATAATATGCATATGTGATTATTAATTAAGAATAAAAATTAAATAAATAAAAAAAATAGTATGAAGTTCCCCTTTAAAGTCCTTTCCATCTCAGTTCATATTATTCAGTAAACAAATAACCACAAACTAATTGCCACATGGTAAACTTGAGGCCTGCTTTGCTCGGTTGGTAATCCAGCCTGGGTCGCACTCTCCTATGAAGACAAACAGAAATTTAAAAAACTTCAATCAACTCTCTGTAGTGTGGAGAGTTTTGAGGTTTGACATACCTTCCTTGGTGGTCATCCAGCATTATAGAACCATGGTTACATACATAACTCTCGTTTGTAGTTAAAAAGAGCTTGAGAGCATGCGACTAACGCTAGTTGGGTTGCAGTTATGCAGCTATACAGCTATGTTGCTAAAAAGATATGCAGATGGTGGAAATGAGACAGATGGTTTAAAAATATAAACTATAAATATAAACAAAATATCGCAAAACAAGAAATACAAATTCAATCCTAGCTGCTTGGAAGGTAAGAAGACAATCTAAAAAGGTATGCAGTGCTGTGGAAAGTTGTCAGCAGCAATGTAAAGTAACTTGCAGTGTTTATTTAAAGAGATTGGGGAGATAAAGAAGGAATCAGCAGATTTGGTTTCAAATAATGTCACCAAAAAAAGTCTTAATTGAAAAAAAAAAAACAACAACACACACACACACACACACTTCCTATTGTGGAAGGTTATTATCTGTGGTAAAGCCTGGAAGAACTGGCCCGGTGGGAACTAGTGTTTGTGTTTTCTCTGGAAAATGTGATTATGATAGTGATAGATGACAAGATGGTGACAACAAGGCAAAATGCATCAAAGCCAGCTTCTGAAGTGTGTGTGTGTGTGTGTGTGTGTGTGTATCAGTGTGAGTATTGCAGAAATGTCTTTAGAGGGCTGTGAGTTCTCTGAAATCAAAATACTTTGAAGAGTCCTGTTTGTTCAGACAAAACCTTTGAAAATCCAACAGTGTGAAGAGTCCCATTGAAACAGTTTAAAAAGTGTGTGCGTGTGTGAATGTGTGTCTGCAAGCTCAGTCAGAATCAATACAATGCATTTTATTTAATTTGTGTTGAAAATAATCTGATCATATTTTCAAGTTAATTTGAATTAGTTTTTTTCTAGTTTTATGCATCCATTTGCCAAACTTACAATCTTGTTCGACTCAATACACTCACCTGCATATGGCCTGCAACACCATGTGATAGTTTAATGTATACATGTACCTAAACAAAACTAAATTACAAAGTTTATACCTAAACTTAATAGACCACTCCAGCGATTTTAGAAGTTTTCACCCATTTACTACAAAAGGTTTAAACTTTACTGCTGACCATTTTCCAAAGCAGATTTTGTCATGATTTCCTTTCTTCCAGGCAGCCATTAGTTTCATATGAATTCATTACAGTGTGAAAATGAACTTGCATTTATGGCATATATCAGTTTTTATTTTATCATGTGGAAGTGCAGTTGTTGGGGGGGGGGGGATTATTTTCAGTTCTTCTTGGTGGTGCATTCAAGGACACAACTACATCTAATCAAATCAGCAACCACCAGAAAGTGGTAAAGTTCAATAAAATACAAGTCCAGCAGATCAGTATCTATATGTAAACTGTTACAAGCGGGGAAGGTTGTCGGACCCAGGCGCAAGACACCAAACTCAATGGGTGGAGGTTTTATTCAGAGGCAGGGGATAAATGGGCTAGGGAAGGCATAGGCTTGGGGAGGAGGACCTGGGAGTGGGGCTGGTGTGGAGGCTGAGCAGAGAGGACGCCAGCCGGGGTGAACAGAGGAGCGCCACGGGCTGGAGGTGGCGGGCGAGGATGGTTGATTAGGGGCCCGGGGAAAGGAGTCCGTCACTGGGGATGATCGGGGAAGCGAGTGGGCTGGAAGGAGCAGGTAGATGGGGCAGGCAGGAACAACCAGGTAAGGAAGGCGCATAGGAAAAGGACTGGCAGCAGGCAGGCAAAACAAGAGTGTGGACCTGAAGCACAGGGAATGAAAGTTTTGCAGGCAATCTAACACTGGGAAACTTTTACTAGAAAACTACTACGTAGAGAGACCAGAGCGTTGTCTACCACAGAAAAGAAGCAACGCACTGGCAATGAATGACCGGGGTAGAAATACTGGAGCTCAGATGAGTTGATGGGTGGCAGGTGTGCTGGCTGATTAGCAGGTGTGCTGGCTGATTGGTAACTGGGAGCAGGTGGAGCGCCATGCTGACTGACATGTACAACAACAAACAAGGAGACAACATAAGGAGACGAGGGGAAGGGAAAACAGAAACAATAGGAGGCACGGGAGAACCATGACATAAACAGTATTTGGTGAAGTGTATTTAGCTAGTGATTATCAAACCTCTTCCACTCCTTCACAGTGGTTCTGGCAACAATGTCCTGGCCAGCACATTTCTCAGTCGCAATTGTTAAAAAAATAAATTTACGGGAATGTTTATTTATGTTATGGGTTGTGTAAAGAAAATTGGCTGATATATATCTGATCTGATTTTTTTTAAACTCATACATATACTGTATAGTTTTCTTGCAATTCAATTAAGAAACAGTTTAAAGATAAGATAAACATATGAGAACGTCTGTTTTTGGCTAATCCAATCAACTTCAACCCACGATGCAAAAATCTGTAAATCCAGTATTGCTAGTATTTCCTACAATGGTCTTAATACAACCAGAAATATTAAAGGGATAGATATCTCAGTATAAACAGCATTTTACTTTTGTCTGATGGGTTAATATATATATTGTTACACCTCCAAGCACTTTTAGAAGATTTTTAGATGTGCCAACAGAGAAACCTTTCCAAACAGTTCTTCTTGGAACTGTATTCATTCTTTCCTGATTTTATGTCAGCTTCTGACATGTAAAATACGTTTTGACCTGAATGGGACTTTTCCTGTATAAATAGAACTGTTAGTAGTCCATGCAGACCCAGCCATGTTTGCATATTTTTACCATGGAAAAGGAAAGTGAATTCATATGCTGCTTGTGTGCACTGATCCTCTGAGATTTACTCTAAAATAGAGGTCAGCTGCTGCAAATATAGACATGGCACCGGACACAGGCAAATATTTGAGTCATTCACAAGCCGATTAAGGATGAAGTGCTGTGAGCACAAAAAAAAGCAATGCAGTGCTAAATGCATCAGCCTATATTGTGCAAGCAGAAAAGGATAAACTAAAACCAATGCTGTGTGAAACAAAGAACAAACACCAAACATCTCCTCCAGGGGCAAACACACTAAAATCACTTTTCCCAGTTGGATTAAAATGCTTGCATGGTTAAATCCAAATCCAATTACCTTGGACTGGTGGCTCAGACAACATACTAGTATTCATGCTGCAGCCTCACTTATCCATCAGTAACATGAAGGCTGTTAGCACTGAATGCCATGCAGTCATGCTTAAAGGCAAAGCAACAATTTCACCAGCAAGCTTCCTAAAACTGTTCAAGGCATGTCACGAATAGGCCACAGTGTAGCCATGTTAAAACAAGACACCAGTAAACACATCCGCCCCCCGTGAATGGTGCAGTCCTTTCAGGGTCATTGAGTTACTATTCTGTCATCTTGTTTTGATATATAAAGGAACACAGTGGTGAGATTGTTTTGTGTCAAAGATGTCCTATGTGATGGATGGACTAAGAAACAGACGAATAAAGAAATAGTCGGACCAAAACATGCACAGCCAACCCATCTGATGTCATTCTAAAGAACAAAGAACTTCTATAACCCATATACTTTTTAATCATAGTCAGATTAGTAGTGTCAGATATGTGTACACAATGAATGAATTACAGATTTTTAACAATGCCAGCAGTGTGGCTCAAAGGATGGGAATGTCGATTGATTGGTCCAGCACTTAAAAATCCTGACAACTATTGGATGAATTGCCTTGAATTTTTGTAGAGACATTTGTGGTTCACAGAAGATTTATCCTACTGAATTTGTTGATGTTGTCATCTAGTGCCCCAGCAGGTCAACGATTTTAATTATTCAGTGAAATATCTTAACATCTACAAGATGGATTAGCACAAAATTTGAAATAGACATTCATGGTTCCCAGAGGATGTATCCTTGGGAGTGTAATTGTCACAGCAGAGGTTGAGGAGCAGGTGGACCCAGACGCAGACAGCACGCAGCGGTGGAACAAAGAGGCTTTATTGAATTTGTAGTTGGCAGGTAGGCAGGCAGGCAGGCAGGTTGACAGGCAGGTGGACAACGGGCAGGGGAAGCCGGCTGGGAGCACGCAGAACAGGAAACACTGACTAAGACAAAAGACATTGACAATGAACTGACGAGAACTAACTGCAAAGGACAGGTACAAATAGGGAAGGGACTGACGAGGGGATCAGGAACAGGTGAGTACAAACACAGGTGAAAACACTGAGGGCTGAGACAGGAGGCGGGAACACCAGACAGGACTTCAAAATAAAAGAACCAAGGACCACATCATGACAGTAGTGGTGTAGTGCAATATTGTGATTGTATTGTTTACATTTCACTTTGTTGAATATCACTTTTAATTGTCGCTGTAACCAATTTTTCCTGCGGGTATTATCACCTGACCATTTTATCTCATCTCAATACTGCATTCATGGTTCTGATTATGTGGCTTGTAACATAGTGGTTAACAACCTGCCTCTTCCGCTCGTAGCTGGAAACCCTAGTGTTAACAGAGACAGGTGATAACCAGCTTCATGATAGCGGTTATCCAGGATCACCAGTGTTAGTTTTAGTGAAGCAATAACGCAAAGAGAGACAGAGACCTCAGGACAACAGCTAGCGATATGGAGGTTGGCTGCTGGCCAAGTTCTACAAACTTTTTTTTTCGCGACATGCTGCCGACAATATTGTTATGCGGGTTGTGTGAGTAATACAATGTCTTGGTGCTAACCAGAAGGTGTGTGCGCATATATATACAAACATGCACGCTTTTGTTTCCTCTAGGTAACCACTGGTATGCCACTACACTTAGTACAATGAATGCTGCCTCCACCCATCCGAGTGTAATTAAACACAGAAAAGTATGAGCTTGCCATGAACCTTTATCGATAGATGACAATTTTTGAGGGGGTCAAATTTCCCTCTTTCGTACATTATGGAATTGCAGTATGGAATTGCTCTTTTAACATGGACTACATTAACCCTATCCCTAAATCACCCCAATCATCTTAACCCCCTCACCTTAACTCTCCATGAACGATCATTCATGGAACATACACCGGGCATACCGTGTATTCTAGATATCCAGGTTTTGGAACCCGCCTGGACCTCTATTGCTTGGCATTCTCTTTCTTCTATCCCTGTCTTCTATTCTTGCTTTTACTGTCACTGACAAAAAAGCTGTCTGAAAAAGCCACAAGACTGAATTTGGTTGTAATTAATGTGATCTAACGTGAGCAATGTTCTTTTATTGTCAGCCCAGCAGATGACAATAATGGTCATGGTAAACAGAGAATGGTTAGATGGCAGTGCTGTCTGCAGTTACCTCTATTGATATTAGATGGCTCTGGCTTTGCCTCCAAACACCTGGTCAGGCAGGAAGACACAAGAACTCCAGCTTCATTAAATCTTAATCATCTGCTGTGTGTGTAGATTTTTTGCTGTGTACTGAGTGTGATTCACTCAGAAACAGAGAGCGATGGAAATGGATATGAAGAAGTAAAGGAGGGGGGGTGTTAGAAGGATCGTATTTGTTTTCGCAGCTCAGTGGAGCATCTGCTCCATGTCCCTCCCAGACATGGCTAATTAGCAACAGGGGAGGCAGAGTGTGCATACTGCTGCTCTCAAGGATTCATCTCCTTGTGCCTGTCAGATAAATTCTTTGCTCTCACTCTGCACTTACTGTACATACACTGAGTGTCTGCCCCCTGCTATGGCCTAATCCTTCTCTAGATCTGATTCTTTTCTAAATAATGTCCTTTTTAGAATATATTCTTTAACATATACTTACACATTTGCTTAGAGGCCTAGGAACTAATTAACAAGTACTAAAGGTGCAGCCTGGAATATTGTAACATCATTTGACCCTCTAGACCAATCAGATCCTGCAAGAGGGCTCATCTTATACACTCTTACACACCTCTTCCCTCCATGTGAATTCACACTCAAGGTTTTTGGAGGACTCTTTACATTAAAGGGGAGGGTATAAAATAGCAGGTAAGCTATGGGATGCACTTGCCAATCTCCACCATGAACAGGAAACGTCCGTCACCATGGATTCTGATACATGCTTTGCTTGTTATTGTATATTATGTACTTTTTTGGCATTTAGGCTTTCTTTTATAGTGATAGTAGAGATACAAACAGGAAATACAAGAAAGAAGAAAGATGACATGCAACAAAGGTCCCTGACCAGAATCCAAGTGGGGATGTTGCGCTTAAATGGAATGTGTCTTAACCACTGGGCTACCAGATGCATTACGTACTATTCATGTATAGGATTGTACCCAAATCAGAATTTTCAGTCTCTCCTCTTTGGCTGCTGACAGCGCTGTCAGATGAAGTGTTGATCACACTGGACATCAGCAGAGGAGGTTGTACCAGTGGCTGGTTCGAAAGTAGTTTAGCCGAGTAGTAACATTCAGCACTGGAGCTGAGAGTGTCCAAGCTGTGAACAGAAACGAGTCACGCTGCTCTGTTTCCATCACACTTCTCTTTTTCCATACAGTTGGTGTTGTACTTTAGTGATTTTGAGACAAGTCTTGGTTTGTAACAGTTTATAGAGTGCCATGCTGCTATCTTGCATTTGCTGTGTTTGCAATAACGCAGCTAAAAAAAGTGAAGGGGTTCAACTGACAAAATGAGATATCACTCAGTGGCTTCTCGACTGATGATTTGAATCATCAGTGCTGAGGGCACATCCCTAAATTTGCCTGAAACAATCAGTATGTGCGAGATGATATAAATAGATGATTAGATGATACGCTCTATAACTAATGCATATATTATGTGATTGAAGCGACAAATCAGTCACAAGTTTCTTTAACCCATCATTAAAGGGTAGCAAGATGGGACTTGGGGGGAATGAATAATCTGCATCGGTGCAGACTTCCCTGCAAGGTTTTATTGTCCACCTTCACGATTTTTGACAGTCCATTTTGGATGGCCCTTAATATGGGTAACCATTCACATGGATGCGAAAGTGGAGGACTGGAAGGGTGAGTGTAGGGGCTAGATTGAGATTGAAATTGATTGTCTCTGCTTGGGACAACCTATTGGACCTAAAGCTTTTAACAGGTTTTCTGGTATTTCACATTGCTGGGTGCTTCCTGTTGTGTCTTCATTGTCACCAATTTAGTCAAAACCAGAAGAAGCAAGCATTAACACATTGAAAGGCATGGTTGCAATCAAGTTGTGTCATATATTGCTTTGAACAGAGTTTCTGTTAACTGCTATCACATGACACATGGAACGATAACAGACATTCTGACTCGTCAAACAAGGTGTAGCTAATAACATTAACAATGGGTGCAATCCATTTATGTGTTCCAGTATCTGCTGATGTGTGTGCTGGCTGGCATTGCTTACTGGCTCACCCCCAATGGAATGGAGCCATTATTAGTTCCACCTTTTCTTGTCCTGTTCTGACAAGTCAAAATCTCTGTCATGAGAAAAGTCTACACCGAATAAAATATCTTTGTACTCAGTCTCCAAAATTACAGAAATAGGAGTGTCTTCTCTCATTGTTACACCTTAGAAAGGACCAGAGTGGTAACTTTCAAGTGTAAAGGCTGCATGAAATTGGGATTTAACTTACTTGAAAACAGCTACATCGGTGACCTCAGGTTGCACACTTAAACAAAAACTCCTCACATGTTTTTGGACAATTTCAGCCCCCTCTTCTTTTTCCAAATCACCTGCCTGTTTCTCACCCCCTATGATTCTATGGTCAATAGAAAATGTACTCAGTTTCCAGTTTTAACTAGCTAAAACTTATCTAGTCCAATACAACAGTCCTGCAACAAATCCTATCTTCATGAAGGTGTTGATTAAACTTTATGGTTATAATATTGATTTTCATTGCCATGCAGGTGATATGTATGTCCCTTTAAAGTCTGGTACTGCAGATGTTTCCTGTATTATGTCCTGCCTCCCAGAAATATAGAACTGGATGTCCAAATATTTCCTACAGTCGAATGACTCCAAATCAGAAATTGTTCTAATTACCCCTTCTGGCCCTTCAGCACTAGCATTATTAACACTCTCTGGTCTAGTCTGGGTGCCATCTAATAATGTTAAAAAAGAGGCAGTAACCTAGGTGTACTTTGTGACTCAGAGTTGTCTTTTGATGCTCAGGTGATAAAGGTGGTGCAGTCCTGCTTTGCCCAACTGAGACATTTAACCAAAATCAGGTCATTCCTTTCCTCTCTAGATTTAGAAAAGGTCATCCATGCTTTTATCTTCTCCAGACTCAATTACTGCAACAAACTTTATTCTGGTATCAGCAGGCGAAACATCCAAAGACTGCAACTGATACGAAACTCTGCTGTCAGGCTTTTAACTTGTCCTAAGAGATGCGACCACATCACACCGATCCTTGCTGCCCTTCACTGGTTACCTGTCAGTAACCAGTCACTACACACAGCAGATTTAAAATCTCCGATATACTGCAAAATACAGAGAGATTGACCTGGTGGTGATAGGCTTAATCAGCATTGCGTGAACTCGTCTGGCAACGGCTTGAAGTCCCACACTCCAGCTTTAAGTCTCACTTTTATCTTATGGCTGATGGTGTTTGTTGAAACTATTTAAATTATTTTATCTTGTTTTATATCTTATGTTTTAGATCTTATTGACTTTCATTATTGTTTTTATTGTAAAGCACTTTGTCACTTGTTTTTGAAAGGTGCTGTATAAATAAAGTTATTATTATTACTATTTCATTATTATTTTGGAGTCAATTATTTCACTCGCAATTTGAACAGATGGTCCATAGCCACACAGTTTGCTGCAAAAATGCCTCTAGCTTATAGAAAACCATAGAACAAGAACAGGGTCTTACATAATGTCTTTCTATGAAAAACCACGAGAAAGACCATAACAGCTTCCTGCCCACAGGAAATGATATAATATTAAAAAATAAATATATCAGTTCCCACTGGAGGTAATTACACAGTTGATATCTCAAAAAAGGCAAAAAGGTTTTGTGCAATATTGCTCTTAACTCTTAAGTTTGGGCTCCCTGTTGGTGCTTTAATAACACCTGCTTTGGCAGAAGAGCACATCTTTCTTCACTGTGACATGCATTCTTGACATTGTTGTGGATTTATATGTACATATGTAATTGATATGTAATGTGTGTTTATGCATGCATGTTGATGCTTCTAGATGAGTTAATGACTGGGTTTCAGTGGCAATAACCAGAGCCAGAAATATCCTGCATATCATTAGTATGCTAATATAGTCAGCAGGAGGCCTCGCCCGCTCCTTCACCTACAACCTATAATTGTGTAAGGCATCTCACGTAAACGTGTTTAATGTGACATAATGGTGAGCGCTCATAATTATTTGGATTGGATCCTAATTAGCAGCCATTAGAGTTTAGAGACCAAGATTCTTGATGTGAAGAACTCTCAGATAGATCCTAATTGACTGTGGAACCCCATAGGATAGGATTTTATCTAGTGGAGCTCCACTTAATAAGATATATTTAGACAGAAAACAGTGACACCAATGATCAAAGTAACTGCCTACACATTTTTTCATCAAGTGATATAGTAGTGAAGTCAAAGTTAAAATCAGAGCAAATCTATTGTGTGATGAGTTGTTCTAATTTAGTTTTGATATTTCAATTTTGCCTTAACCAGCCTCATTTACACTCAGTTCTGTTATTTCCTACATTTCCCAGACTGTGCTGATTGTGTGTAGAGGGCCTTAGTTTCATGGTGCAATAAATGAGGAACAACAACAATGCATTCTAGGCAAGCTGCATCCCTCAAGTTTGCATTAATGTAGAATTACCCCCTCGAAAGGTGGATCTCTGAAAGTTGACCTGAGCTTTTCAGTGTACTTGAGTTTTCATAGTTATTGAACAACATTTAAGATGACAGCAGTGATTCTCCTGACTTGAAGGCAAGAAGAACAGGTGAAAATAATGAAACATGGTTCTGGACAGCAGGGACAAAGACCTTTTTCACCTGAAAAATCCTCTCAACTTGGCAGTTTTAATGCTTAACTTACTTGCCTAACGTCTCTCTGCCTTGGCTTCTCTCTGCCCTCTTCATCCAACATGCAATATGCAGCAGTCTTTCCCCCCTGCATTCCTTCCACCTTTATTTGCCTCATTCCTCTGCTGCATAACTCCTACCGTGCTTTCCTTGACACCCAGGTCTACATTTGCCTGAAATGTAAGGAAATTTCCTGCTGGCTCAGGAGCAGACAGGCAATAATGAGGACATCAGGGAGATGTGAGAGGCGTTTTGTTTATAAAGCCATGAGGAGAAACAAGGTGAGGAGGAACAGAGACTGTGGCTCAGAGCTCCTCCTCCACCTCTTCCTCCCTTTGTCTCTGCTTTGCCACTCACTCGTTACTCATTAAAATGCTTCTCAGACTACATCCCTCCATCTCTTGATCTTTTCCCAGCATTCCCTAACTAACTCTTTGTTCTCTTTCGTACATTTACTGTGCTGTAATGGCCATGCATTACTCAGCATAATGCTACCCAGAATACTAATCTTTTTGTCTCTCATTTAGTCTGTCCCTTATACACTCACACTGTGTACAACTGTACACATTGCTATATTCCTACACTTAGGAGATGCTTTGTTGAGTAAAGTACTAGAGTTAGGTTCTAAGACTAAATTAACTAGTTTTGCCATCATTCCTGTAAGTAGTGAAATCTGGGAACACAGATCGCTAAAAAGAAGCTTGATGGTGCAAGAAACAGTAGCAGTCAGGATCAGACAGGTTGTAAATAAACTCCTAGGTCTGCTGAACTTAAAAATGAAAGCTGTTGGTAAAATGATGAACCAAACTGTCATTCATCAAACATCCATCACAGTTTACATACCCACTTCCTGGTTCAACTTTGGTCTACCATACATACTCAGACAGAGACACATCAAGGAATTTACTGTTTATAGCAAATGGTTATACAGTTAGATTGTTGTACAGTGGTGTTACTTCCCTCACTATGATGTAGAAGAAGAAGTACTTTATTATCCCTTACACACACGGGAAATACACACACATGCACGTACATTAGATGTGGTGGATTAGTGATGTTTTAGATCAGTTTTTTTACCAGATGGGATTCAAACCGCTAACCACCAGTCAACATGGATGTGGACAACTGGCATGCACTTCTGAGTACAGACACCATCTTGAAGGGAGCACTTTAACCAGACAACAGACAGGTTTCATTTTGGCCTGTCATTAAGTTATTCATGGAGTTTACTTAAATTAGTGACAGCTGATATGACCTGCTGCCAGATGACACTTGACAGCTCGGGACATATTTACTTTCTTGGTCTTATATTGACTTGTGAAGGACTTTGTGACAGTTGCTTTAGAAGAGGTGTTATACACATAAACTTAACCTTACCGTACCCAATTGTTGACATTTAGATCAACTTACTTAAGCAAGTTTCAGTCTTTGCTAGTTGATTTTTATAGTGTACTGAATAAACTGAAACCAACTGGCTGTCTGGAAAGTTGGAAATCAATCTAAAAATGTACAGTATGTGTTAGAAAGTGGTTGTCAGTAAAGTATACATGATTGTAGTTACTAGGCTGTAAAGGAGGGTGGATTGGCCAAACTGTTTCTGAAACAGAAACACTGAAGCACGGACACACCTCTCACCACATTTGGCTAGTGTTCACAAAAACCTCAAAGCAGCCCACTCACTGAAAACCGAATGTTATAATACTTCTCCTCTCACCCACTCACACTCAGTTCAATGTCTGCTCTCCTACTCTCTATCAAAGAAGCTATTCTCTTAAAGGAACACGCCAAGTTTTTTGGCAAATTAGTCTCATTACTCATTAAGTGATGGGGGCAGACACTGAAAAACACTTGTTTCCCTCGTAGCTAATATACTCCAGTGCCCAGTGAATTTACATTGCCAGCCAACGAAGAAATATTTTACATAATATTCCATTTTTAAAATGTATGATTGTAAAAGTCATATAATAGAATCCACTGTTTTATTATTAAAAATGATCCACTTCTATGCCCAAGAGTTAACATGGAGCATTCAAGCAGTTTTGTCAAGGATTTTGTTATCTACAGTATAATGTCATCACTTAAAGCCCTGATCTGTGGAATCTTTATTTCATTATTGCAAATGATTCTATTGGATACGTTTGTGTTTGTAGAAAAATAATGCAAGTTAGAAATGTTCAAATTCTACACATAGGGGATTTAATGAGTCAATTGACCAACAGGTTAATTTCCCACAGCAGTGTCTTTCTTTAAGTTTTTGTTGTTTTTGATGGTCATTAAGCGTTTTAGAGTTAAATTAACTTAATCAACTGTTGCACAGTTATGAATAACTAACTACATGTTAGTTTTACACACTTTCTGTGTGTGAGCACATGTGTGATGTTCATCAGTCTCACTGTCCATACAAAACATTCCCTGAAGCTTGGACTGCCTCTGCTGTTATGGATTCAGGAGATTGCAAACAGAAAAGCAACATGTTTCTCCATAAAGATCCTCAATAAAATCAGAGGTTAGTGAAGATGGATGGCTTTAATATGAGACAGTGCTCTTTCTAACTCTGAGTAACGGCTCCTGAGCTTTCACAGGAGAGATAGCAAGAGGGTGTGTGTGTGTGTGTGTGTGTGTGTGTGTGTGTGTGTTAAC
>LKNJ01004942.1:0-36791 GCA_002120245.1 Maccullochella peelii | reverse complement strand
TACACACACACAAGTCGAGTGGAAAATATTTGGCCTAAACTGGCGACTCAGAGTCGACTGTGTCAGGTACAGTCCTACAAAACTCCATCAATCAATGCTGTAAACACACACAAGACAACCAGCAGAGGACTTACAATCTGTTTCTCTGTGTACTTGTTGGAGCTCAGCAGGTTGACAGCCTCCATGTGTCCAAAGTCAATGTCATGGCCGAGCAGGAAGATGAAAAGCAGCTTGCAGACATACTTCTTCTTGCTGTAGCCATCCAGAGCCTTGTCCCCTTTAAACTTGGAGCGAATGTTGGCCAGCTCTTTATTGATCCGTTTGATCTCGGCTTCCTTGCTCTTACCTGACAAGGAAAAGAAAGTAGTACAATGTCAGCATGGACATGATTGACCTGGCCACAAAATTACTTGATATTTTTGAGTATACACCAAGCGCTCAGGGTGAGACCCTCTTTGATCATCTTCAGTGGGGCAATATCTAGCATAAACGTCTAATTGATTTTATTATAGCTCCACAACACAAAATCCCCCAACTTCATCACAGCTTCAAACTCAATTAGTGTGTGCAGCGTTTCCAATATATAGTCTTTACTTGGGCAGCCCGCCCAGGTAGATAAAATCCGAATTCAATTTTTATTTTTTCCCAATCAAGATGCACAATTGTCATTTCAAAACACCCACATACCAGCGGACCCCCCCCCTTCACACTAAGCTAATATGTCGAGAGGGACTTAACCGTTATTAAATGGTTGTGTAAAAAGCTTAAATAATGAGTTTAATAGATGATAGTGAGGAGCCACAGCCAGGCAGAACCCCATTACCACCAGATGAGGGATCATTATAAGCAGGCTCACAACAGACAGTTAAGTTCTGCTTCCAATGTGCCTCTATCCAGTGAGGCAGTCAGTTAGACCAAGACAGACAGCAAATGAAGGCTCGTCACAAGAACTACTTCCCATAAGTTTCCATCCAATGAGACCGGCTCACTGTTAGAACAGTATTTTGCTGAGGAAGATACAGTGATCCAAAGAATGATGCATTCACACAAACTCCTTAAAAACTACACAGCTGCACTGAAAAACCTTAACAGCAGATTTAAAGAATATAGTTCAGTACTTCAGGAATTTTCAGTTTCCAATCCAACCATCTCGCCAAAACATGGAGAGGACAGATTGAAATTTGATGTAGAGGAATGCTCGGCCCTGCAGAACAATCACAAATACATACCACTGCAAAGTAGTATATCCCATTGTGATATGTTTCACTTTTGGATCGACTTTACTTCTGAGTTTTAAACCCTGGGCATGAAGTTTTATTTGCCAGAACTCACAGTGATGCGTCTAGTGACTTATGTGGAGTGAGCAGCCAGTCTCCATGCTCAAAATGATAAAAGAAGCACTTTCAGGGCATTTTAGAAATGACTGTTGAAGAATATACGAGCCAGAATAAATGATTGTGTATTAATGTTGTCATAACACTGAAATGGTCAACTTCAAGACAATACTTTTAAAAGGTAGCTATATTCTATATTATGTTCAGTACAGGGAGATAGACACACAATTGAGGCCTAATCATTTATGTTTAAAAAAAGATAGCACTAGCTTATAAACTGACACTTGTCTTTCGATATTTCTCAGGCCTGACAGCTTTAGGGATCACTGTAAAACGTAGGTCAGTAGTGGCCAAATCTCCAGTAATAGTCAAGTCTCACTCCAAACGGAAAAAGAAAGGAAAAAAGGAAGGAAGGAAGGCAGACAGACAGACCATACCTTGTTTACATGACAACTGCTCACACCAAATGAAATGGTTTCACATACTGTAATAACCGACAAGCAACTAGGGTTGGAAGGTGAAGGTACCACTTTGTATTTCCATAACTACTACACAACACTATTTGAGTCAACAACCTTAGCTAAGCTAATGGTCTAATGCTGTGTTAAATAATTACTGGGTGCACTGTTGTACAAAAGCCCTTGTCATTGTTGGACGTATTATGGTAGGAAGCTACAGAAGAAACAGTCTACAGGTAAATAAGCAAATGTAGGGTTGGGTTACAATAGCGGATTCCATTTTGGATCTTATTCCAGGTTGGCAAAAAACCTGGATTTGCTGAGCTAAATCCAAGGATCGCTTATATAATCTTTGATTTCTCCTTGCTGTTTTGTATACTTGGGAGATATGACAATATATACTGTGAGACTAAATACATTTGTCAACTGTCAGAGATTTTCCCATACCATTTATACTGTAGCATCTAACCCTTTCTCTGGGTGTATTATATCATTGTGGGCAATATTGCAAATCAGAGTACTTTGATATGTCAGGTATTTAATTCAATAGATTAGCCATTCACAAACATTCCTGTCTGGTTATTTTATCCATCGATATTTTCTCAATCAATTTTCCAGAAATCTATTACTATGTCACAAACTTACTAAATTATGAAATAGTGGCCAGGGCCTTTATTTTGTGTAACTGTGTCTAATTTCACCAGGAAATACAAACTCAAGACAGGCACAGGTAATTCCACAGCCCTCAATGTTTTTTAACCAGGCCTTTATTTGTTAGAGGATTATATGTACCTCATACAGCATGGAAAGTTCTCTCTAGTTAAGAGATTAAGTTGATTGAATCAAATCAATTTCAGCAGTTGGAATCTCTCAGTTAAGCATGACGCATATCCTATCAATAGGATAGGAACTTATCAGCTCAATAGTTCTAAACCTCCATATAGAGCAGTTCTGTCTAAAGAGGGGTCAGGTATTCTCTTGTTAAGCGGACAGAGCGGTGTCCTCAGGCAAAGGCATTACTGTGTGGACTGGACTGTCATGCTGTCAGCTTACAATAATGACATAAACACCGCTTTTCAACTGTAAAATGAACCCCCGTTTCCCAGATTACTTTAGACATCTGGATTTCTAATATCGTACAGATGATTATGGTCTCAGTTTGACCAAAGCGACAACCAACAGTAAAAAACAAAAGGCCTCGTTTTCTGCATCCAAACATCGGACAGACCATTGGTTCTGTTGCAGCAAGCGGTCATGTTACAGGCAACATTGGAGTATGAATTGTGACATTATTGAGTAGTTGGAGGCTAGTAAAAAAAACACCTACATGCGATTTGCTTCGGTGCCCCCCACGTCACTTCTCTACACAATGTAAAATGGTACAACACGAGTAATGTCATCTGATACCAATGGCGTTAAATAGCAGAAAATAGCAAGAAGAATTAAAGAAAATGTCACTTACAGTTTCGAATGTCCGAAATGAAAACAGCTAATCCGCGCATTCCATCTCCTTTCGACACAGCCGGCATTTTTGCAGGTTTCTGTCCTCACTCCGGCCTTATCCGTAAAAATTAACTTCCGTCGGTCAGCTTTTCACACTGGACTGGAGTGGAAGATGGCCAACTTGACGTTTAGTGGTAACGTTAGCTGACGCTAGCTACTTCGCACTTCCAGCTGTTCGCTACAACTTTATGATTGACTGTTACCTACCAAACTCACTGTATGCTTGTGGGTGGCTAGCTCAGATAGCATTTGCTAGATTAGCTGGATGGCGGTGGATAAGTTAACGTTATCCCTGATAACTGGCTCGTTTCCGCTGGCTATAGCAAGCTAACGTTATTTCATTCAATCCTTATCTAGCTAGGATTAAGGGCGACGCGCATAATACCTACAGTTATAATTCCATTAGGTTAAAATCGCCCACTATTTGGATGTCTCTAAGATGACTGGAGTCAGATGTGTTAACGAAAATAACGTCCGAGAATATAACGTTAAGTTACTTCGAGTCACGCACCGTAAAGCTAGCGTAACAGCTAGCTAGCTAGCTAGCAATATCATTCAAATCCTGGAATACATCACCGGTTGACCGGTATAACTCGGTAGCGAGTCTTCAGAATTGCCAACCAGCGATATGAAACTATAGCCCTACTCTCTTTATCACGCACTCAATTTGGTAAATACGATGTCCTGTATAATGTTCTATTTCTCCTGCCTCCACTCCGCGGCTTGGGTAAGGCTCGTGACAGAAGAACCAACAGCGTGACCGCGCGACGCCCCAGTGCACGCTTACGCTCCTTTCCTTCTGAAGAATGCGGCCCTGCGCTGATTGGTCTAGCTTGCAGTGGTACTGCTATGATATCGGTCCAAATTCGCTGAGTCCAGAAGCTACTGCGCTATGAAATCCTCTATTTGGAAAGACAAACGATTGAGCACCGAAGACGCAGGGATACTGAACGCAGTACCCCCGTTCAAATTAATGGGAAAATCGGCGTTTTCGCCGCAGCGCCTGATTCTGTCTGAATAAGTTCCTCCTGCTGTGGCTTTGAGCTACGTTTGTTGGCCATTTCCTGTTGACATGTATCGTTGCTAGCCTACCAGCGATTAGCTGCATGTCTCTTTGACCTTATCAAACACATTATGCTAACAAGGTAGGAGAACACGCGACACTGTTTTGATTAATCAGCGTCTTTGCATCAGAACTGACAGTGTTTTTTGTATGACTGTCTGCCTGACATACAGTGACAGTTTTTCTCAGCCTTCATTGTATTGACGCTGAAAATGTTACCTTATGGCAGAATGGAAGAACCAACGTTTCATCTATAGTATAATTTAAATTCCCTTACCAACCACAAGGCTATATTTATTGCTGTTTTACTGTATCTTGGTTATGTGCAGTAGGCTACTTCAACCCTGTATTTTATAGATGGGCAAATTATTATAATAAAGGTTACTTACCAACCAGTGTGTGTATTTGGTCACTGTAAAATATCACTATGAAACACAAACTGGCGAGCCCCCCCTCCAGCCCCCGCAAGGATAAGCGAGTAGGCTATTGGTGGATGGATGTAGTATATCAAGCAGTAGTTTTGTAGTTATTGTTTATTCTGACTCAGTTGTTTGATACATTCATGAATGCTTAACTGAAATTTTAACAATACTATATTAATGTGTTGTTGAGAGGAAAGGTCTATAAAAACACGTGTAAAGTCTTACAGAAAACACATTTTCTTAGTTTGCTCAATTCGAAACATTTCTACCAATGTAATTATCTGTCCGTCATGTTAGAGTTTAATTAAATTAAGTTTAATTGCCAGTGACATTCCAAAGTCACATTTTGATTGACGTCTGACATTGTAACTAATGTATTATTTCCTGTTAGCAGAAAATGGTAAAGTGTGTTGATTTTCTGTAAACTTACTATGCTATGATGACGTTTGTAGTTTACACTGTATAGAATTAGTATGCCGTGTGCATTTGGAACAGTTACTGAGGAGAGTCTTATGCTCCGTGGTCACCTGAATGCAGCAGTATTTGAAAGTCGCACTGTCACTGCCTTTGGATGTGAGATGCCTTATGAAATGAAAAATGCTGTTTTGCGTTATTGTCGGTTTATTAATATTTACAACACAACATCTGGTCTTTTCTGTCTGTCCCCGAAAGAGAATGATAAATGGTTTCTTCGTCTTCTTCTTTTAATAGCGAATTGCAATCGGGCGGAGTTTATCGCCACCAATGGGTTTATTTTTCATTGTTCAAAGCCAAATATTCCGACTTTCCAGAAATTGGGGAAGGCATCATTGAAACGTAGGTTGTGTCTATATTTTGGTCCAATCATAAATAAAAGCTGGGTCTCGTGGGCGGGACCAGGGAAGAGTCTTTCAAGCTCACGCAGCCAGGCAGGAGATCGAAATGGCGGCACCAGCAGAGAGGATGGAGGTAAGGTCTTACAATATGAAATAAACTAAACTCCTCTAATTTGTCTTTGTAAACTATACACCCTCATTTTCATTATTCAAGGAAAGATATTGCAAATTGTTACAGTCTTAACATTTTGGTTGTTGTCATTACATACGCACCAGATGGTGATGCATCCATTTTAACTTGGCTAACCTGTATGATGCATCTGCAGTTGCCGCTCATTCATTTAGCTTCGCACATCTGACAGAGCTAAGATTCGATTAAAACATGTTAACCATTTCGTCTTTATTTTTCAATTTAGGCTGTCGACATTGCAAGATTAAGTGACATATACAAGCAGAAGCGTTGTTTTAGTTAGTGCGACAGCCGGCCGGCAGTGTCTGACGAGCCTTTGGGACCGCATGGGGACTAACGTGTTAGCTTCCGAGCTAACGTTAGTTAGCTACTTCAAGCATGGATGCTGCCTCATTCTCCCACAGAGTTTACTCTGTTCCACTGTTGGCTTGCTGTAAGCTGATGCCACACTTTCCCCTCGGTGTCGTGATTTAATGGCAGCATTAACAATGAATTTGCTGACTGTTACGTTATGATTTCTTGTTGACCGACCAATTAACGTTAGTAGCACATCACCTAAAAGCAAAACAGTGTATGTAACGCTAGGTTACCTCTTAATTGGCTCTATCGATTGTAAAGGCCCGGCGTTTACGTATGGCGCTTAACTGTAATTTTGAGACTTTTGATGAGTCGGTAGCTTAGTTGACACGGTGGGGGTTTAGAAATAGTCAGGCTATCCTAGAGGAAGGCCAGGATCGCATAGAGTAGCATACCATGTGCTCCCGTCTTTTGTTGCCGGTGGGAAGGCTGGCCCTATTCTCTGCAAACTCGGGCAGTGGAAACAGGGCAGCCCCAGCACAGTAAAACTTTTTTCTTTGAGCAGGCATTTGCGGTTATCTTCTCAGGATTCAATGAATTTGTTAAAGGACTTGTGAGAGCTTGATATGAATCCCAGTGGTTTTACATTGATTAGTTTGTGAACTACTAATTGTGTTGTCCTTTTTCAACAAATTCCAAAACCGTATAGATTTATTTCGTACTTCCAACGTGATGATTCGTACAAATGGGGATAATAATGCACACTATCAATCTCTCCTCAAATGCATTCATAGGGTTGCACCTGGTTCTATACGCAACATATGGTGTTTCTGGTTTGCCTTATTTCGTATGTCCCCGAAATTTTGACGTGCTTTCCCTATTTCTGTTTAGTAGATTGCGAGGTTACAAGAGCACATCCTTCACTGAAGTCTTATCGGTCCAACACGCTCCTTTATTAGAAATCAGTAATTGGGGTCACGGTTCGGTACGTTTTTGGTACAGCAAGGAAAACCAAAAAATGCAGAATAAAATTGTCAATTATTTTGAAAAAATGTAAACATTCGACAGTGGCTCATTGGCCATAGTTTTTACTGTAACAGTTCACTCAAATACTGACATATTGTCAATAAGAAAAAATAAATAATACAAATATCAGTAACGCTCCATGCTTCAAGACTGTTGATGATGCCTGAACCGCTGTAACTAACAGGGAAACCGCAATGCTCCCATACAGTGGATTTAAAACTAACCGGACTAAGCCGACTAGCATGCTTCAGGGACTAGACAACAACGTGTGTGCTGCCAGAATGTTTGGGTTAAACTTGCGGTCTATAATTTTTGTTCTGCGCATGCGAGTAGTTGAGAAACAACTATTTTAGGGCTGGATGTATGGCAAACAGTCTGGCCATTAACTTGACAAACTGTTGTTTGATGGATCTTTTCACAATATTAATACAAATTGTAGGTTTTGTCGCACTGATTTAAGAGGAAACATGCAGAGACTGATATGTCACATTCACGTTTATCATGTTGGAGGACATCACTATTGGGCCCTTATTATTTGTACAAAACAAGGAGATGTTAATGGCTGCAGACTGATGGCTGATCCCAGTGTTTCCCCTAGCGTAGTGTAGAATAAGAAAACAATCAGTGCTATCTTTATCAAGATGGATCTTCCAAATGTTGTGTGAATTGACATGGATATGAAGCATCTGTAGCACGGGTGTAGTGCTATTTTAAATACCGTAGCACACCATTAGAGGTTGGGGGGGTGAGTGGCGAAGCATTGTTCCATTGGGGGAACACTGGATCCAGCTGTGCCGTAGTCATCAGAAACTGATGTCACTTCAGAGCAAAGGATGTCTAATTTCTCTAAGAACATGCGTCCTCAATTCCTCTCCTCACATCTTTTCCTTCCTTTTTAAAAGTAGTTTTAAAAGGCTTAGTTTACCTTACATTTACTTTAAGGCTGCAGTTTCATGTGTGGTTGTGCCTTCTGCACGTGCCCTCTACATATAAGCCAACACTACCTGTTCTACCTGTTGCTTTTATGATGCAGTGAGATCTTATTTCTGAGTTGAATACAATCCTTGACATCACATCTGACATGTTCAGTATTTTGATAAGACTTCTAAACCCAAAACACAGGAGCACATCCCAAGCATACTTCAGGTTCTAATTGTGTATGTCTTTTGTTGAGGTTTCTCAGGGGGAGAGCTCAGCCAAGCCTGCAGCTGAGGATATGACATCAAAGGACTACTACTTTGACTCGTACGCCCACTTTGGCATCCACGAGGTAAATTCCTTTCAACTGAACAATCTGCAGTGCTTTCATATTCAAATACGTGTGAAGTTGTATCGCTTTGTGTCACAAGATCTTAACCCTTCTGCTGTTATGGGGTCTGTTTTACTGCTACTATAGGAGATGCTGAAAGATGAGGTTCGCACTCTGACCTACCGTAATTCCATGTTCCACAACAAGCATCTGTTTAAGGACAAGGTGGTGCTGGACGTGGGCAGTGGGACAGGCATCCTCTGTATGTTTGCTGCCAAAGCTGGAGCCAAGAAGGTTATAGGGGTATGTCTTGGCCTATATTAGAACTTGTCCATTTGTGTGGTTTTCAAGATTGGCTGGACCTACTAATTGCTTTCCCTACTTGTGCCATAGGTCAAACCCTACCAACTAGTGATGCATGTATTCAGATGATGTTCTTTGTCTTTATAGATAGAGTGCAGCAGCATCTCAGACTACGCTGTGAAAATTGTCAAGGCCAACAAGCTGGATGATGGTGAGTAAATGGAATCCAATCCATCATGCAGAGTATTAACATTTCAAATATTTCTGGGTCACATGAGGATCAGGGAGTGAACGTTGGGGGGGTGCCTCCTGACCTTTTTCTTGTGTCTCCAGTTGTGACCATCATCAAGGGAAAGGTGGAGGAGGTGGAGCTACCCGTGGATGGAGTAGACATCATCATATCCGAGTGGATGGGCTACTGCCTCTTCTATGAGTCCATGCTCAATACAGTCATTTATGCCAGGGACAAATGGCTGGTATGTATGTGTGTGTTGTGAAGTGGGAGGAGCCGCTGGTTCCTGAAGTATTTTTCCTGCTCCACTTTCCCATTTCAAAGTTGGTCCAATGATCTCCTCAATGTTCTTAACACAGAATGAGTCTCCTGGATCATTGAAATATACTATTTTATATCATTATGTTCCTTCATTTGAATAATTTCAGCTTTGTTACTGTAAAACTAAGAACAAGAAGCCAGTCAGTGGTGTGAAACGGAGCTGCAGCAAATTCAAAACGCTTATTGTTGCAGCTGAGAACAAAATACTGGGCCATAATTATTCATCCAAACCAGGGGCAGAATCTAAAAAGTGAACTGATTTTAAACGTATTGGCTGATACTGAGAACCCGATTATGTAACATTAGGCTGCACATTTGGATAATGTTCTAGATGGTTTATAAAATTGGCATTGTTACAATTTTAGAACATGGCTTAAGAAGCCAGTATGTAATGGAAACTAGTCATGAACTGGTATCCAGTCCATTTTATAAGATCAGTACAGGTGCAGTTGCCATACAGTGGATCACATCCTCTTTGTGAGCTTTTGGCTGTGTTGAATTGATGTTGCTGCTGTTGTACAGGCTGGATGGTCTGTAACACACCTGTGAGTCTGAGTCTCTTTATATCTTCATTCCCTTTGACAGAAGCCAGATGGACTCATTTTCCCGGACAGGGCAACCCTTTATGTCACTGCCATCGAAGACAGGCAGTACAAGGACTACAAAATCCACTGTGAGTAGTCACCTCATCCAACCTAAGCCTATGAATGGCTTAGACTGTATTCGGATCAAATCAGGCGTTGCAGCGTTTAGCACAAGGTTGTGCGGCGGTGTGGGAGTGTAACTACATGGCCATGGTGATTGTAGTACAAGTAGAAATACTAAGGTAGTGGTTGACCGATAACCAATGCATGAAACGGATGTATATTTGCAGTGAAGGTGAAAATCTTAGTGTCAGAATTTTAAATAACAAACACAAAATGTAGTTTAAAGGCCTTTTAAGCATATGTTTAACATTATCTTCAAAAAAAAAAAGTGCAGGGAGCTCCCAGCAGCATATTTATAAGTGAACTGAAAATTGAAGTCAAACAAAATGGCTCCCCAAAGTTTAAAAAAAAATAAAACTAGGAACGCTTAAATCTGTATTGAAGAGTCCTTCTCTCAAAGTCCCTGTCCTCAGTTAGTCGCAGTTCAGCTGCAGCAGATTGTCTCCAGTGAGACGGTTTCTGTTCTGTTCTCATAAATTGACTTCACTGAAGGTGCGTTCACTTGAAACGGACGAGGCTGGTGAACAAAAACTTTGCTTGTGGCAAGTAGCCTCCCTTACGCCTGTCGAACACCGGCTCCTTGCGGTACAGATGTCGCTCATGCTGTCCATGTGGCTTGCTGGCGAACCCGATTTAGTAAAGGGCAACAGTTTCATACACAACGGAGGTGAAGGCAAAGTTGCTTGCTACCATCGGCCACCCATAACATGTAAATACAGCAACAGATAGTGCTATGGGTGGGACATGGAGTGAGACTACAGAGTGGTGAGGACAGCCAGAGAGGCAGTTGTGTCAGAGCCAAAATAGCACGTTAAATTAATTTATTGGCAATCTGATTTAAAAAAAAATAACGATTCTGATCTGTTATAAAAATGCTGAATATTGAAGCCAATAATCTGTCGCCCCCTATTCTAATGGGTGAACTAATCAGAAACCTGAACACCACTCAGGGCACAGCTGTAATCCACATGTATTGTTTTCAGTGAACTGACTGGTCTATGTGCCTGTGTGTCAGGGTGGGAGAACGTGTACGGTTTTGATATGTCGTGCATCAAGGAGGTGGCAATTAAAGAACCCCTAGTTGATGTGGTGGACCCCAAGCAGCTGGTCAGCAGCGCCTGTCTCATCAAGGTGGGTGGATAACTGGTTTGACGTTAAGCTTCTGGAATGATACTGGGACAGAGATAGAAAGTCTGAAATTGAACATATCGTGTTTTTGTTTAGGAGGTGGACATCTACACAGTGAAGGCAGATGACCTGACCTTCACCTCACCGTTCTGCCTGCAGGTGAAGAGGAACGACTACATCCACGCTCTAGTCACCTACTTCAACATTGAGTTCACCCGCTGTCACAAGAGGACCGGCTTCTCCACCAGTCAGTCTGCTTTTGATCACGAATACATGTTGTACACAAGTGCTCAGGACTGATTTGATACTTGTTCATGTCTCTGTTGGTCAGTGTGGCATAGCTGTCCATAATATATGATAACTGGGTTGGATTGGTGATAGTATCATTATCCACAGGGAAAGTAGTTATTTAGGGATGCACAATATGTCCTCTGATAAATGAGAATGTTATTGTTACTGTTCCGATAATGCAATATTACAGCTGATAATGTGGGGCCTTTTTACAATGGCAACCATGACTCCTTAGCTAAATGTAAGGATTTGGCTGCATCCACTACTACGTTTTTGTTTTAAAATGCATACCTTTTGCTACGTTTACACCTAGTGTTCTACTACTACATTTATAATCCCTAAAACGGAGACCTTTTAAAACGCTGCTGACCCCGTTTTAGTTTGAGAACTCCGTTTTTGCCCTCACTAAAATGCAATCTGGAGACGTTTTAAAACAATGGCGCAGAAACCCACTTTTGCTTCCTGATTGGGTCTTATCCTTCCCGGATTCATCATGCCCTATCACATGACCCTTTCCCAGACAAAAACAAGCGACATCAGCCTTGACTTCCAGCAGGTGATTCAACATGGATAACGAATTACAACACTTCCTTTTAGTAACAGTTCCAGCATTCAAATCTCTTCTCTTACTTTTCTCCATTGCTGTTCTTTGTTCATAGTATTTCCTGCAACTAACTAATCAACCAATACGGAGCAGACGATCTGCTTCCTGTTTACACCAGCCTGAATGGTCACATGATATGCGTTTCCAGGCGTGTAGTATGAATGGAGATTATATATGCAACGCTGATAAAACGCTCGTGTGTACAGAGTAAAACGAATATGTAGTTGTGTGGATGTAGCCTTACCCTCAACAGCCACTTATTTTAAAATGAGTTGAGTTATAGACAGGCAGCACCTCCTCCCTCTATCACCGCTGCCTGCCCAGCGGTGAAGCCCTTCAGGTTGGTAGCTTTCAGTAAGGGCATGAGGTCTGCTGTTAATCGGCCTTCACATAAAAAAAAATTTCATTTAGTTTCACACAAGTTTTGATAATTAAATCCATTCTAGTATCTAAAGTTGGCCTTCATTCTCTTAATATTTTTGCAATTGTATAGGTAATATCAGTTTGGCACAACATAAAGATAATTGGTTATAGCAGTCACAATGTAATGAGCATTAAATATAGGGTTATATGGCGCTAAAGGGGATTACGTGAAACATAAATCAAGCATTTAGGCTTTTATTAATGAACATGGTATCAGTCTGTTAAGCCTGCTGTAACACAAACAGTGGATGGAGAGTTTTGGTTTGTGTTCAACTTGAAATTGACACAGTAAATCTGGCCCTCAGTGTTTATCATGGGCTTTTGCTTTGGGCATGACTCTTTTCGAATGACCTTCAGAACTTTTAGTGTTGGCAGCAGACTGCGTTCATGCACACTTTATTTCCCCCTACCAGGCCCAGAGTCTCCCTACACCCACTGGAAGCAGACAGTCTTCTACCTTGATGATTACTTGACTGTCAAGACTGGTGAGGAGATCTTCGGCACCATCAGCATGAAGCCAAATGTCAAGAACAATGTAAGGAGATCTTTGTGGGGGGTTTTTTTCTCTTCTCTTTCCTGCTGGCTGGGCTTTGATTTAAAGAATGTATTTGTGTGTTGCTTCATCACTGCTTTTGGTTGCTGTGTGCATCTTGTCTGACTCCTTGCTGTTGGTTTGCAGAGAGACCTGGACTTCACCGTAGACATCGACTTCAAGGGTCAGCTGTGTGAGGTGTCGAAGACTTCGGAGTACAGGATGCGTTAGAGCTCTCTCTCCCTCCATGTGTTAGTTTGTCTGTAGTAGAGGACAGATTATACTGTTTGACTGGGAGTCTGTACAATAGTTTGATGCTCCCCTGCAGCAACATTTTTAAGACTGTCTTTTTCTTCGTTTTTTTTTTTTGGGTCACTTTTTTTTGTTCAGACGTTAACAGTATTTAAAAGGTTATCACATCCCTGGGGTCAAAGTGCATTGGCGTGGTGATTCATTGTGCCGCAGTCACTCAACAAAACGTGTGTTTGACATGTGCCTGGTGTTTGTGTCCAACATCTTGTTGGGTTCTTGTCCTTCGCATGTGCGAGATCCATATAGATATCAACACAACAACCCTGCTGACATGTCTGCATAGTATTACTGTTCAGTCACTTTGACCCTCTGTATGGTCATGACCAATTACTGGTCTCCCCCTTTATTTGATTCTGTTGAAGCTGTAGGCATGTGGACCTTTCTCAAGAAACCCTGCCTCCTCCACTTTTGTCCCCATTAATATAAACCATATGTAACTGACCACCTTAAGCCCTGTTCAGACCAAAACCAGTCATGTCTTTAAAAAAACAGTAATACAAGGCATCTGTGTGGGCATGAACTTGATGTTCCAGTGAGAAGACAAAGCACAAGTATCAAGACTGAGGCACAGCATGTGCTACTCTGTGAAGTTAGCGCAGCAGCATCTTGATGCTTGTGAGTTACACAGTGGGATGGGTAACATAATGCACTCCAAGGTCTTGAAGCTGTGTTCAGAGTAAAGAGTTGTAAATAGCATACAGGCCTAACACTCAAGGCCCAAAAATAGGAAGAATATATTCAGAACAATCATTATTGAACCAAATTGATTATTGCTGTATGTATCTGTTCTATAGGGTCCGTCTCAAACATCACTATTGGCGTTGTAGCAACAGAACGTTATTTATTGCACTGCTCCCCAGTAGTGCTGTAACAGTGACTGTGTGGAACCCAAAGCCATACTACATACTTCTCGTCATAGTATATGAAAGATCAAGGTACTTTTTACTTTTAATACTAACAGGAAATTATACTGTATGTGTGTTGTCGGATGTGAATCCAACTGCAGCTTTGGAAAGCTACTGCCAATTAAACTTGACAGTTTTTCCTAAGGTTTAAAAAAAATAAAAATGTTCTTGGGAGCTGTGTTGCCACCATTAATGGTGATGTTTTTCAGCTGTGAGCAGCTCCATTTCCCAAAATATTTGCTTAGAATCGGTATGTAGTGTGGATTTGGGACCAGGTGCATGAGATGCTGCAAACCTGCAACTGTTTATTGGGCCTATATCATGTGAGAATTTGTAACACACCAGCTATCCTCCCTTATTTTGGCTTTGACTGGTCACACCCTTTTGCAAAAACTACACTTGAGCATCTTGAAGTGTTAATTACATCTGGACGAAGATAAAAATGGCCTGATGGGACCAGATCCTGGTTCCAGCTGGCTCCACAGCTCTGTTGGATGTTGTGGAGCCTATGTGTTTGTCTTGATACAGTGTGTCTGAGACTGCTTGCGTCCATCTAAACAGTAGTAACCATGTTGGCACGCTGCACCGCTGATTTTCCTCTTTTTGAAGTTTTTTTTTTTTTTTTTTTTTTTTTTTTTTGTTNTGGAGCCTATGTGTTTGTCTTGATACAGTGTGTCTGAGACTGCTTGCGTCCATCTAAACAGTAGTAACCATGTTGGCACGCTGCACCGCTGATTTTCCTCTTTTTGAAGTTTTTTTTTTTTTTTTTTTTTTTTTTTTTTGTCTGCTGCTTTCTTTTTTTTTAAATAAAACTAATAAACTGTAAATGTAACTTCTTGCATTGTCTACAAAATGTTCTGAGCTGTGTGCTATTCTCCCAACAGCATCTTTCTGTAAGGATTCTCACCATATAGTTTATTGTATACCCACCCTAAAAACATATTCACTCAATCAGCACTAACAAACATTTCATAGTCCAACATGGGAGCTGGGAGTTTCACAGCACTGTGGATCAAATTAGGATGTGACACAGATATAAACTGAAAACTATTATGAAAACAGCTTGACAAAATCAGCAGTACATGAATTGTCTGCAACTGTACTTTATATTCTCTCCTTCATGTGTATGCGAGACAAAATGAATTTGTCACATTTGTTCAGTATGTGCAGTGAAACGGGGTGGCATATGCAGGAGTGAAGTCTAATAATATAGATTAGAAAAGAATAAAACATCAGATTAACGTCTCAAGGTCCACTTACTAGCTTTTTTTTGGGCCTTCAACTGTGTCTTCCCAGTCTTCATCAGTGAACGAAGCTGGTTCAGGTGTGTCTGATGCATATGCCAATGTTTGTCATCAGGTGAAGACAAGAAGATGCAGTAGAAATTTCCAAAAAAAAGCTAAGTAATAATCTTTATAAAATCCATGTAACAAAGTTCTTCACAAATGCTGCAAATAGCCAAAAAGCAATACAGTGTAGGAAAAAGTGAGAATATGTGGACCTTGAGTTGAGATCCATTTTGTCACATCCTGACCCTAAGGTCCAGAATGAACTTCATGCTCAGGCCTGCATCATGTGGGTGTGATGGGGACTCATGGGGAGTGCGGCCCCTCCATCGCCACTGTGATTCAAAAGTGTGAACTAAAGAAGAGTGAGAGGAGCAACAGTTCTTGAAAGTATCCCACCTTTCACAGACCGATGGAAACAGATTAAAGGAGAATACCAAACAATCAGGTTGCTAAATACAAGTGTTTTCTGTCTTATTGACATTCAGATTAGATCAATGTCAATGTCAATTCATCGCTGTGCATCAAGTACAAAGATGAATGTGGACTGGAAGCAGGGGAATTGCTATAATGTTACTAAAAAGAAACAAAAACGCAACACCAAAGGTTTCATTTAGGCTTCTGTGTAATGTTGAGTCACAATGAGTCGTGGTTTGAGGAGCAGTCAGTGGTGATCTCTAACATCCTGTTGTAGCTAGCCAGGTGTGTCACCAGGCTTTCTGAATAAAAGCCTGGTGACTCGCAGACACGTCGGTCACTAGCTTGCTAGTTAACAAGACAAGTCCTATCAGTTTTCCCCTGCTTCTAGTCTTTGAGCAAAGGCAGGTGAAAGATGTCCCAGACCTTTATCGGTGCTGGGCACTTGCGTTACACTGTAAAACATTTTACAGAAATTTTGTGGAATCAACTGATCTTTTCTCTTTAACTTAATGTAAATATATACTTTTTATTAAATCATCTTTAATCAAAATTGCTGGTACACATGTAGGACATATGCACAAAGTTACAGCCATTTCTTAAGCTGTCACTGTTATAAAACAAATCAGCTGGAGATGGATGTTCTAACTTCTCATTTAAACCTGTATGATCAAGCCTCTGGAGCAAAACTAAACCATGCTAAAACAGAAGGAGTTTGGATCGGCGTGAAGAATGACAGAGAATATTAAAATTCAAGTTAAATAAGAAATGAAATACTTGGTTTAAACATCTGTAACAGAGAATGTGGAAAAAGAAACTAGTTAGCATCGCCAAAACCTCCATCTTGTCCAAACTACTCTTTCTAGCCAACATACTTCCTCCCCCCCAACAAAAAGATATCAAACAGTGTGTCAACTTAATTTGGGGCACATCCAGGGAAGTAACTAAAAGAGACTATATAAAAGCAGAGAATATCGGGGTTAGGAGCAGTTGAGATTGGTAGCAGATTCAAAATATCTTTTATTAAAAATGTTTCTGCTGCCATCTCCAGAAATGCTCTCTGGGTTGGAGATCGCGCCATGTGGAGAAAAAGAAGAGGCAAAGCAGTCATGACCCTTATTACAAATGAATGTATGGAGATTTGAGGGCAGAACATCAGCATCTACACAGACTGGTGTGGTTTAACTAGCAAAACAATCTTTAATGAAATTAATGATTTAAAACTTGGCGGTTAATTAAATATAAAAAACAACTGGTAATAAAAGGCACAGAGGTGATAAAAATATTATAAAATGAAAACCTGTCTGGTGGCGTATTTCTGTGGGCAGACTTCCTGTGAGAGCTGTAAAAACTATAGGAATGTCCCATGATTTATCCACATTAAAAGGTCTTGGGATCATGTCCAGTCTGAGTTACAACTCTGTCATGCATGGACTGCTGGAAGAGAAGATGCCTTCTAAACAACAAGAACTTGTCCAACTCATGCTCACACTAACTTTTATAGATACTGATATCTCTAAGCACTTTATTACTCTGCACTTTATAATATTACATTTGACTATTATTGTTGTTGTAGGCCTGTTTATGAACTGAATAGGTCCGTTTTCTGCCTGTTAAGAGGGAGTTTTCCTTGCCACTGTCTCCTAGTGCTGCTCATGGTGGGAATTGTTGGGTCTCTGTAAATATAAAGAGTCGGTCTAGACCTGCTCTATATGGAAAAGTGCCCCGAGATAACTTTGTTATGATATGGCGCTATATAAATAAAACTGAATTGAATTGTTTTCGCCTTTGTAAATTTCAACTTGTAAAACTCCATAAAGATCTTAATTTTAAAAAGTAAGGGCTACCTTCGCAGTTGAAATTGCAAAGAACGAAGGGAGATGGATGTTTGTGTTCAGCCACTGTGGAGATATGTCTGAAGTCAAGAAAACTGTCTTGCCCGCAGATTTGAGGGCGTAGGTTTCAAGGAGCAGAACATCAGTAGGCTATGAGCTGTAGGTGGGTGATTTCAACATTGTCCCAGGGAAACGTACATTGAACATTTGACCTAGAGAAAAACAGAACATAACATGAAGCCCTTTGAACAGTCTCCTTAGTGTGTCATATTAAGAGGATATGAAGCTGGGGAACATGGCTATGCTCCCCTCACCTTGAGTGTGTGAATTTAGTTTTTAAATCAATGAACAAAGTTGGATTTGAAATTTGTTACAAATGCAGTAACAACGTTGTAGTAATTACCAATATTATTGCGTCAGTACAACTCATTAAAATGTTTGCAATTGAAAAAGTTGAACTAAAATCACTGAATTTGAATTTTTACTCAGCAACAATGCATTTTAATTAGGTAATGGTAACCGGTCCCCTGAATTACTTTTGTGATGCCTGTTTTTAGTAAGTAGTAGTAGTAAGTAGTGACATTTAGTTTATACTAACTCACAATATTTGCTTATTCAGAGAAGATCATAATCCCTTCTATCTGGCTCTGTATGTGATCATGTGGCCACTAGATGTCAGTGTAGGATATGCACGTGTCAAATCAAAGACTCATTAAGAGAGTTATTGCCTCCTCTTACTCATAAAAAATGGCAAAACACGTGCAGGTGTATGCAACACCTTTAAAATGACCAGGGAAAGGCAGTGGCAAACAAAAGTTTTAACCCCGATTTAAAAGAACACCAGGTTGGGACAGACCTCATGTGTTCTGGACATATTCCAGATCGGTGGTGTATAGAAACTAAAAGATTCTGCATGTTTGGTTCTGACCCCGGGAACAGTAAGCAAACCTGTCCCAAGTCTAAGCGCTCTGGATGGCTCATAACAGATGTCAGAGATGTATTTTGGCCCCAACCCATTCAGTGCTTTGTAAGTCAATCATAGTATTTTGAAATCAATTGTTTGATGCATAGAAAGCCAGTGCAGAGCTCTGAGAATTGGGATGATGTGTTCCACTTTCTTAGTTTTAGTAAAGACTTTGACAGCAGAGTTTTGAATAAGCTACAGGTGCCTGATTGATTTTTTACAGAGACCTGTAAAGATACTTGTACAATGATGAAGCCTACTAAAAACAAAAGCATGAACAAGTTTCTCTAAGTCTTGTTGAGACATGAGTCCTTTAGGTCTTCCTATATTTTTTTAAAGGTGGTAATTGGCTGATTTTGTAACACCAAGGTTTCTGACATGGTTTGAAGTCATTAGGGCTTCAAGATGAGCACTGACATTGACTATGTCCAGTAAGCTCACATTGCATATTCAGAAATTCCTGCTAATCTTGTTTACATCTGGGTATTTCTGGCATGCACAAAATCAACATACTATGCAGTTGGAAGGCACTACATGCTCAACTTGACGTCATACTTAGGAAATAGATGCTGTTTAAAACTTTCATGAGAGCAGCCTCAGTGCTGTTGTGGTCGAAATCCAGATTGGAGAACATCTAAACAACAGTTTAGTGCCAAGACAGTGTTGAGCTGATTTAAAAAAAAAAAACAACAACATTCTTTAGAAAGTTTGTAGGAAGAATTTCAAGGCAGCAGGAGGAAGAACTCCAATGTAACAATCTCCTCCAGGGAATTATGGCTGATGGGATAAAATTGTGTCCTGCAGATTGATTTGGTTTTAAGAGGAAGCATGGATGACATGAAAGCATATACAGGTGCACGAAAGAAAGAGCCAAGCTTGTGCAATTGGTCAGCTTCATTGAAAGACAAGCAAACATGGCATGTGACCCGTTGTTCAAGAATATCCAGGATGTCACACTAAAGGAAGACAAGAGAAAACTTCCCAAAATGAAATCTGGCTCAGCATACAAGAGTATGCTTCACTGTGGCGACAGAGGGACCAGCTTAAAGTCCAACTCCAGTCACAGCAGCACACACCAAGACATGTCTGTAAGACCATGCAACTTAAGTCTGCAAAAACACTGAACATCAACAGAAGTGAAGAGAAAGTTGAATTCTTCAAAGCCGTTTTGGGTGCGTTAACAAAGGTCAGGTATGCAAAGACTAAAAAAAAAAAAAAAAGCACCCCACCATGTTGCACATTGAAAGAAAGAAATCAGAAGGAAGGTGCAGACAAAGTGACATCAGACAAACATTAGCCACTATTCCCGTTCAAGTCAAACTGTTGAACAGCAACAAGTGTTCAAACCTTTTTGGATCCAGGGGGTACTGACACCTTTTGCACAACAACTCTCCAAAGACAACTGAATGTTAAAGGGAAGAAAATGAGAATCTAGTTGAAAACCCTTGGACAAGAGAAAATTGTGGCCGTAGAGAGAATCTCTGACCTGGAAGTATCAAATCTGGAAAGGTATGATTTTATTGCACTGCCAGCAGTATACACCCAAGATGAAATACCTGTTTTGAAGGAGCAAATTCCCACATCTGTCAGACACTGTGGAGGGGACTCAGGAGCAGACAACAAGGAAGTCTTAAGTGAGTTTAATAGCAAAAAGTGACAAACACAAAAGGCTGGGCAAAAACAGAAGTAGAGGCAGACCCAGGTCAAAAATCTAAAAGGTCAGGCAGCGAGGCAGAGGTACAGGCAAAGGGTGAGGCAGAATCCTGGTCGTCTATGAAACAGAGCAAGGTCACAAGCCAAGCAAAAACAGGGCTTGCGCAAAAGGCTTGAAAGCTTGGCAGAGAACACGAGACAATCTGGCAACGAACAAAGGAAGGGAACCGGTCTAAATAGGGAAGTGGCTGATGAGGGAATCAGGAGCAGGTGTGGATAATCAAGCAGACACGAGGGCAGGAACTGAAACCACAAGACAGGAAGGGGTTTCAAAATAAAACACACAAGGACAAACGGGACGTGACAACACCAAAAGCCTTGAATGAGTGGGATTACCTAAAGGAGGTGGAATTGACGCATACTGATGCTAAAATTGGACTTCTGATTGGAGCTAATGCGCCTAAGACCATGAAACCATGGAAAGTAATTAACAGTAAAAATAACGGTTGTTGGAGCCATTTTTGTATTGTTTTAATTACTATGTGTGTGTTTCAAATACGTTCACTTGTGGTAATGCCCTGGTTGCACAGTAGGTGGTGTGTGGAGTATGGGGAAGGTACAAGTTGATGACCGATAATCACACAGCAGGATGTAGTTTTACTACTTTTATTACTGCGCGTACTCTTTCTGTATGAGAGCGTTTGCTGGCAACATTTGATATGCTGTCATCAGGTTCAACATCATCAACCACATCACCGTAACCATCATTGTCATAAGCTTTTGTCAACCATTGTTTCACAGTTTTCTCAGTAATGAAACCCTCCTCTATAACCATTTTTGTCCCAAACCATGCGTTTTGTTTATCCCTTTCCTCAGTGGGCATTAAAGACACGACAGAATCATGCACGTTTTCTGCTTCCTCACACACACTGACAAATTTTACAAGTTTACATTGCACCTCTGCTACATCCCTGTTTTGCATAAGCCCTTGCGTTGTCTTTCTTAGATTTCTAGCCTTGTTAAATTTATCTTTCCTTGATTTTTATAGCTTTTCTAACTTTTCAACAAGTGCAAGTCTCAGTCCAAGTTCAGCAGAGTCAGACGTAACAGCTTTGCTACTACCATTACAATGGTTGACTCTACTAAGGGATCCAAAAGTTCATGCTCGATTCCAAAAAGGCATGATTCCATGGAGAAATCTAACCCAATGCTTCTTCACTTTAAGCTGCGGACACTCTTCCAAAGAGTGACCTTGAGTGCTTCATACACACACACACACACACACACACACACACACACACACACACGTGGTTAGATTTCTCCATGGAAGTGTGTGTGCTGCTGGCATACTTCTGGATCCTGGCAGTTCAGCTACCTTCTGTTTAGAGCATCTCATGCAAGAGTTGAATATAACGCGTAGAAGAATCAACTTCCTTTTGCGCACTATGGGACAGGAAAAGGCTGTTTCAAAGGTTTGGAGGTTTGGAGGTGTCTGCTCTGGACAGTTTCTTTCTTTTACTGTCTCCCAGAAGTGCTCGCACAAAGGATGTTTGGATAAGAGGCCCTCAGTTCCTTCTCGGTACAGAGAAGGAACTGAGGGCCACACAGTCTTGGTCTTGATCTTGGTTCAGTCTCCCATGACGACCCTGAAATCAAGGGAAAGTCAAGGTCAACGTAATCCAAACAACAGAACCGAATGCAATCAACACACAATCTGAGAAACAAAAGAAAGGAAGTAAATGCTACTGTACAAGACAAAGAAAAGGACCAACCAAAGCAAGAACAAATGACTGAAAGTGAAATGAAAGCTTTCAAAAGCTCCATGGGAGGATAGAAGCTTGCCTTGGAAAACCTGAAGTCAGTTGAGACTGCAGTTACTGGGAGCTGTCACTACAGTGACTTTTGCCTTCAGTTAGTTCTTTGATCCAGCACCTGTAGACCTGTAGTTTTTTGGATGTGCGTACGATACACCGTTTTCCTGATTGAATGAAATAATTGCTTGAAACGGATGATACACAGGCCGAGCACACTTCTCAGCAGGCACTGTTTGAGAGTTAAAACATTTTTGTAAAACCTACGGAAACTTTCTGTGTGTCTTTAATACATGTTAAGTCATGGTTGTTTGTTTTCAGAATAATGAAAACAATGTGAACCATGATGAAGGTTACCCCTTACACTTCCAGTTTAATGAGGCTACTGGGAGCAGCCTCCCATGCCGTCTTTGTACTACCTCTGGTAAAAAGTGGCTCCTACAGGAGCAGATACAGGTGGGAGTTCTTCATGTCAAATGAGGACCTGGGAAAATGAGAATGGAAGCACTAACTACATATACCAGCCCAGATCTTTTGTTCCTTCATCAGTTCATCCTAGTGAGCCTTGTGTTTTTGCTTTTCTACCTGTTGTCACCTGAACCTGAACCTGCCTAACTATTACCTGTCTGTCAGTTGTCTCTGCGCCTTGTCAGATGGTCATCGTTTTCCAGCATTCCTAGTGTTAGTGTCTCTGTTTTTTTGGACTTTGCCTACTCCCTGTCTTGATTTGTTTGCTTATTTGGACTGAGCTCCCGTGTATGGCTGCCTGAACTTTCAAGATTTTGCCTTTTGGAATTTTACCTGTGTGCTGTGTCTCTGATCTGCCCAGAAACGTTACACATTTACACAGTTTTAACGTCAGAGTTACTGGTGAGTAAGCTAAAAATAGCAGCAAATTGATTCGCTACAAGATTAGGAGATGAGCGGAGATGAGCGGGGGCGGCTGTGGTACAGAGGGTAGTGCGGTTGTCCATCAACCCCAGGGTTGGTGGCTCGATCCCAGCTCCTCCTGTCCACATGTCGAAGTGTCCTTGGGCAAGACACTGAACCCTAAGTTGCCCCCGGTGGAGGCCAGCATGGCAGCTGTGTCCCCATTGGTGTGTGAATGTGTGTGTGATTGGGTGAATTACACTACTGTTAAAATCTCAGATTACTGTACAGCGCTTTGGGAACCGTTTCAACGGTTGAAAAGCGCTATATAAGTAAAAGTCCATTTACCATCCATGATAGTCCCTTGTATACAACATCAGTAAAAAGGATGAACTGACACATCCTTGGGCCCTGTATTATTTACTGCTTAATCAGAGAGAACTGAGCATGACTTTCACCTGCTGGGGCCTATTTAATTTAAAAAAAGAAAGTAATACCATCTGAACAAAAAAAGATTCACCTCTGACTGTGCTAGTTTTTAAGCAAGATATGTGGGTGAATAGCATCAAAAACATAAATAAAAAAAAATGGCAATGTAGCATTAACTGTAGTAAATCAGGCCATAAGTAAGACTCTGCAGAGAACCGAGAGGATAATCAGGGTCTCTCTCCCCTTGATCCAGGAGATCTACAGAGAGAACACCTTAAATGTTTTAGTCGTCATGTTTCTTGATACATTTTGTCTGTTTTTTTCAGTGTTCATTTTAGCTGTATTTTTTTTTTTTTTTTTTTTTTTTTTTTTTTTTTTTTTTATTCGCTTGAATGTCTCCCAGAGCAAACAATGTCGAGGAGTCTTCCAAGAATGGGACTGAAAATACAAGAGGCTCATTACTTATTCACTTCTCAGATGGCATCATACAACGTGGAACTGGTTTTGTGGCCCATGAATTATAACTACCCCCTTGGTTATTGCAGCAGAAATATCAGGAAGCAGGTTTCCTGAGTTATCAAGCTACTCTTTCCTGTACTGTCTGCTTAATCTCCCATTGTAGCATCCACGCGCACACACACGATTCAGGGGTTGAAGTAAACATTATTGTCTCTGCAGAGTGACAGTTACTTCCCACAGGGCAAAATAATGCTAAACTAGACCACAATGTTTTTTTCTAATACATAGTTACCACTAATAAAGAATAAAACACTAATTCTATATTCACATTAATGACTGGAGGAAGGCCCTTATGTTCTAAGGTTTTAATGACAGGAAGTTTGTGTGGACCTTAAACTCATACGAGACTGACAAAATGTTGTAGTTAAGTCAATTAACTACAAGTCCAAGTCTCCAGCTCCTGAGTCTTCCAAGTCTTAGGCTGGATTCAGACCAATTCAGGCGCTGCAGTGAAAACGCCAGTCCTCCCATTCATTTGAACGTGGGTAGTGTGTTTAGGCTGTGGCGGTGGGGACCACAGGGGGGGTGCCGGAAAAAAAACTGCAGCAGCCCTGTGGCGGAACGTTAAAACAATCAACTTTTGGAGAAACGCAACCGTCATCACGCTGTGGTGGCCAATCACGTAAGCCGGCGATCAGACCGGCAGACGCCCAGGTAAAGAACCTTGTTTACCATGTAGCATTCCACTGTTTACCGAGCAACTGTGAAGATGGAAGAGAGACCGGATGACTGTACATCAGCTGTACAACCTGCCACAAGGGAGTACAAAGACGTTAATCGCTGTGTAGTCACTTGGTGTTGTATCGCTCTTCAAGTTGGGATTGCTGGTTCGTATTTCTACTTGTGCTACAATCAGCATGGCCATGCAGTGACACTCCCACACCGCCGCACAACCCTGCGCTAATCACCGCGACGCCTGATTTGGTCTGAATACAGCCTTAAAGTAATCTTAGACACTCACACGTCCAAACAGCCTGTCACACAGAGGAGTTCAGTGGTCTGCTGCTGACGGTCAGGAACAGAACTCGCACCTGAACTCCATCCTCTTTTATAAGCTGTTCATCAACCAATTCCAGGCTCCTCCTTCTCCCTCCTCCAACACCAACCGCTACCTGTATGTAAAGTAGTGTAAACTACAGTAGTTCTACCTCGACCAGCTACAACAACAATATGATGCTTATTGATGTTTTAACAACCTATTAGTGTAATATAAAAATATATCAGTCAGTGATCTGCAGAATCAGATTTTCTGCAGTACAAGTACTTTTACTTTTGATAAATAAAAGTACTATGTGGAGTTTTCAGAAAGTCCTTGTTATTAATGACACCGGTGGCCGTTAAGTGAACTGCAGTCAGCATCCTGTTGCCTGCACTCGCGCTCCGTAGGCGCAAGTGAGCATCCTGGGCATCTCCCAAAACAGTGACCTTACTATCATATTTAGAATAACGTTACTATCTGTAGTGTTCCTATATTTTATTTGGACCATTAGCTCCATGATACCAACTAGCTGGCCGTTTGCAAATTGCTTTTTCAGCTAACATTACGAAGCAACCAACGCCAGATCCATGCTGCGTAGCTAAGTTACAGCTAGGTGGCTAACCTTAGCTTAGGTTACAGTTAGCTAGTTGACCGTACCTGACTTGCATTGCTCCAGCAGAAAGCAATCGTTAGTTATACACCTCTGCTTTGTACCGTTACATCATTTATTGTTGGCTAAAACCATCACCGTTTGTCACCATACTTAAGTTAGTATCATGGATCACATTAGCTAGTGAAGTAATTTGGAAAGCTAGCCAACTTACATATCCACTCAGATAGTATTTTGCTAGCAATAATGTTATTGTCTGACACTTGGTCATTGTTAGTGATAACCAGCCAAGCCAGTAGCTGATCCAGTGGGCAGCTAGGTTAGAAGCGTGAGTTACCACCTTGGTCGAATAAATAGCCGGCTTCCCATTTCCCACCGCCGGCTTATCATTGGCCAGATCAGGAGCTGGCTTGGGCAATGATATAGCCTCCACCGACTTCTCAGTAGTCTTCATTTTGTCCTTTACCCTGCGCCATAGTTATAGGCAACGGAGAAAGTCTCATTTTTACATTATAATCCGTAATACAGGCAATACAAAGCGATTAATACATGTAAAATGTTAGTACCTGTAAAGTATGTTTTGCTGATAATACTTTGGTACATGACTTTTACTTGTAATAATTTATGTGACCAGGTTCTTCTCAATACACAAGACCCAGAATAAACTGGAGCCAGAGACTGATATACCAAAAATATAGGTTTTATTGACAATGACAAAGGCTGACCTCTCAGGTGTGTCTCAGTCCAGGAAGAAAGGCTCAGGTGAGCTTTTTATAGACTCTGCCTGTTGCCTTGGTCCTAGTGCTAGACACACCTGTCACCTTCCCTTCCATATATGCATTGGGGTATTGGTACTTTTACTTGAGTAAAGGATCAGAGTACCTCTTTCTCCACCGCTATCAAAATGTGTAGTGAGAGTATCTGCGGAAACACCATTGTTGGTGCAGCAGGTGGGAGAGGCTGCTGGCGCACAGACAACACCCAGCTGGGTTTGTGGGTTGGGCGGAGTGGAGGCCGTGGGCAGAGCTGCTAGGTGCACAGTTAACCCGGATCTCTGGGATCAGACTACACAGCAGCTGCAGCGCAGGATGAATGAGCTGGAGAAAGAGAGGGACGGAGGAGAGAAGGATCAGGTGTGTGCACTGTGATTATCTTAGATAACAGATCTGTGGGAGAGCGGTGGAACATTGATCCGTTGATTGGTGGTGGATGTGTGAATGCAGTGTTGGGTGCAGACAGAGTAAAATGAGAGAACATGTGTGCGGTTAGAAACGGGCGATCCGGTAATACTGCTGTGCCAGTTGAAACTTGCAGGCGTGAAAGTGCGGAGTGCCTCAGGCTGCGAGCGCTGGTATGAAGTCTGAGTTTCTGATTGTAGGCTGTCTGACTGTCTCAGCGAGAACACCTACACTCCAAACCGTTTCTCAGTCGCGTGTTTTACATTTTGCAATAACAAAATATAGAAATAAAGGCTGTGTCAATTGCCTTTTCTAAGTATGGAAATAATTTGACCACATACATAACAAAGGCAAATCAGTAGCTCACTAAGGAACGAGAGAGGAACGAATCAGGATTGACCTGATAATTAATGAATCCTTAATGACTAGTTCCTGAATCATTCCGAATTGAGGCCTATATAGTAGATAATGATGAGTTACTAGAGAACAGACTGTGAGAAACTATATTAATGAATCATTAGGTAATGATTAGTTCATAAGTAACCGTAAATCGAAGTCGTTTCTGATTAGCTCTGAACCAGTTGCCACTCATTCATTACTAATTACTTAATAATTACTCTGTTTGTGCAAGTAAAGTGGTACATCATGCTGAGTAGTTACAACACAGTCCTTCAAGTCACGATTATCTGACCATTACTTTAAGGACGTTTTGATTGGTCTTTACAATTATTAAACTAAATTCAATGAAAACGTCTATAACGTAATGCTCAGATAATCATTATTAAGTAATTAGTTCTCCAGTAGCTCATCATTCTCTACTATAGAGTCCTCAAGTCGGAGTTATTCAGAAACGACTTCATGAATGATCAGCTCGCTCCTGATTCGTTCCTCTCTCGTGGACTACTCACGTTTTGGTAAAGCGTCCCCCTGTCATTGTTCTGAAACTGACTGTCAAGACTAAAGAACTAACAGATAACGACTAAATGTTCCTCATTAATGTTGTATAATGTTGACAAGCCTGTATTCGACTTTGATGGCACGTTTGGGGACAACAGTTAGATGTTATTATGGAAACAGAGAGCGGAGGGGCAGGCAGGACTAACTTCAGTATGGCTGGTTTTGAGTTTAGGCAACATGACCTGGCGCAAAACAAAAAACAAATCGATGCGCTACGATGGCGCAGGTCATGTGTGTGGCGCAGTTATAGGCCTACAGAATGAGCAACATGTAAGTTGTATGTTATATGTCCACACCCTATAAATCTGTTTTATTTTGATACAACTGAAACATTTTTTTAATGGATTAGAACACACAAAACATTGAAAGATGTAGGTAAGAAATAAAAAAAAACTCTCCCCACTCCCTCCCTTTCTCACTCACTCTCTCTCTCTCTCTCTCTCTCTCTCTCACTCTCACACACACCATATCCACAGCTTCACAGGTAAACAACTCAGTCCCTCCAGAATCACAATGAGTTTTCTGTGATTCTTGTGGCCAAAAATGAGTAGCCTACATTTGCCCTGCATTTGTAAAATATTCTGATAAAATTTGCAAACTGAATTGGAATTGCAGTAAAGTCTGCAGTAAATAAATGCAGTTGTTTTAAGATCTTACTGGTAATCAACAGAATAAGACTTATTGAGGGGAAAAAATATTTATTGCAATCAACTTTCAGATTGCAGCGGTGAACGCATAATGCAACATTTAAACCGGGCTTCATTCAACAATAAAGCTATTTGAAAACAACCAGTTAATGGCAGCTGCTAGCTTGTGCAGATAGAATAGGTAGCCATGAAGTTGAGCGCACTTCTGCAAGTTACTTTACCCTGAATTGGTCCCTGACATTCATACATACATAAATACACAAGCAACAGTAGATTAGTTATGTTGATCTGGGTAACAAATGTGATAAAACTGCTCCTTTCTGGAGCCTTGATGAAACATACCGTCTGTGTGTGAGCTTACAAAGAAATCAGTAGGCGTGGGTGTTTTGACACATGTTGACACCCAGACAAGCTGGCGTTTGTCCTCCCCACCAAAGTTACAAGGTAGTTGGTTTGCTGAGATTCAGACTTGATATTTATTTAACTTTGCCTTGTACAGGTTAATCTGAACTGCATTGTGTGTATGTGATTACTGATCAAATTGGCGAGCGTAATAGAAAAAATTCTGTGTTTTGAAATGATTGCAGGGATTAACGCAACTTCATGGAGTTGATGCGACTGTTCTGTAAATTGAACTGAGTTGATGGGCCTGTTCTGTGAATTCGGTAAATTCACTGCTTCAGCTGTTCTGCGCACTCATTCATCAGCTCCACCTGCTTTATATTTATGAATAGGCGTCCATTCACATACACTAACAGGTACAGTATTTCACATGGGCACACAAACAAGTAAGGCCTAGGGCTAAGTGGTATAGCATATCTTGTGTACACAGAAGGGTGTAGTTTGACCACATTGCAATGCTTTACCTATCCACCAGGAAGAGCAGTGATTATGGAAGCAGAAGCGATTTACTGCCGTCAGTCTGCTGAGACCGTTTTACTTCAAGTTTGCCGCTGGCCATTTTCATTGAGTCAAGCGGATTTTAAGCAAACTTTTGAGATGTCGCAAAAAAGAAATGCGAATTAGGCACGTTAAAATCAACTGGTTTGGAGTGAGTAAACTAGGCTCGTTGCAAAGCTTTACGCTTTACGCATGGCTGTAACCGACCAGCAGAGTAGAAGAAGTAGAGAGTGGCCACTTGTGGTTTTGCAGTGAAAAATTCCCCTGTGGCCCAAAAAGCATTTTCTCCACAGGCCACCATTGTAAAAGAGACGTCTGTAAAACTGTTGACAGGACACCTCGAACTACAAACAAGGTTGATTATGACTCTATCTATTATGAATTTCTGATTCATGGAGGTTTTAAATTTGTAAAACGTTTCTCGAGCCGAGAAAGCAATTTAAAAATCCGTGACGTCATCACAATGTAAATGGAACTCGCGGGCGGGGCCAGCGGGACAAACACTACAGTGGACCGCATACCTTAGGCCTACCATACCATATTCCATTTAGTGCATCAGCTCTTTTTCGACCACTTGAAAAACCACTTCAAACGAGTGTAAAAATGTTGTTGTGCAAATGAGGAAGTTTTATCGAATGATGTCGTTTCCAAACAGCTCTTCTAAAGCGATACTTCAAAATGCACATAACAATATGGAATTATGGAAACACGGCTAGTGTGCGCGACAGTGTGCATGACAGTGTGCACGGCACTCATCTGTGCAGCAAACCTCATCTCCAGTGGTACAGCAACACTCCGGGACAAACTGTCACTATGTTTTTTACACAATGAATGGGCGTGTTTACAGTGGAATCCAGACGTGCCCTGTCAGGCGACAGGTGGGTGTAGGGGTGGGAACTCCCAGGAAAATGGTTTTAAACTGAATCCCAGCCAGAAGGCAGCTAAAGAGCCTCCGGCTGGGAGCAGCATCTGGAACACAGACTAAAAGACTAGTGTGTCAGAATGTTTTGCCCTCTCTCACCTAATTTGTTTGTGCTTGTACGACATGTTTAGTGATCTTATAAAAATCAATTTTCAGCAGAACCAGTCTTTGGAAATTGTTTTGGTACAGCATGGAAATAAGGTTCAGTTCACAGTGTTAGCAGCATTGCACATCATACTAGGGCAGGGCGATAAATAATATCTTGATATTTTTAGGCACCTTTTCTCTAAAATAACATACTTTAACTTTTCAAATAGTGCAAATATGTGATGATCTTATAGAATATGATGCATTGCTGTAGATGAAACTACCCAACTGTATATAAAGTAGTTACAATTAGCACAACCATAACATCTACAGCAGTAAAATGCAACATACACAATAATGCAGCAGTAATATTAATCCAGAAACATCGTAATAATAAAACACTGACAGGGACCATTTTACTCCACAATGACTACTTTAAGTAAATTTTAGTATAATACTTACTTTTACCATAGTAAAAAGAACATTTACTTCTAGTGGAGTATTTTCAAGTGGGGTATTAGTACCTGAGCCTTCTACCATCTCTGGTTAGCACACCCACAGCCGAATGGGCTGTGTGTTGCCAGCCAAGCCTTCCCCTTTAAGGAAAGTGGCCTTGTGGGTAACCTGTCCTGACAGTCACGTTACTTTAGCCAGCCATAATGTGTGTAAATAAGCTCAGATTGCAGCATAATAGTTACTGAAAGGCTGTGTGTTCTGTTTGCTGCCACAGAAATAAAAAGAATGTGAAGATGTGTTGCAAATATCTGCGGGATCACTCTGCAGAGACAGTTGCATTGCTTGTGACAACTGGGGCTTCGACCCCTCTCACAGCAGGTGATCGTGGGGTGCTGCCAGATGTGTATAATTGTTACGAAGGCTTGCAGTTTGACATAGAGTTCAGGCACAGCATCCCCCTTCAAATTGTTTAGTTTGTCTGCTAGTTCACTCCAGCGAGTTTGATGGATGTGTTTGGGATCAAAGTTGTCTTGCTGGCTGTATAGGAGGTATATATGTGCGTCAATTAATATGTGAGTATGCTTTTTATTTGTGCCTTCTTTGTAACTGTGTAGATGTGTGTGAGTCTTACAAGTTGACAAACAAGTAGAGGCCATACTTTGCCTGTCCACTTTATTCTCTTTTGAGGTGAATTATAGCTGTATATCTGATGCTGTGTTGATATCCTGTGGACAAAATGTATAAGACTCAGTGTAATTATTTTAATTTGTATTATGTGTTTTATTATAGTTGATTATAATGGTATTTCTGTTATTCTAGAAACCAGGGACAGCCAATAGGAATGCGCCCTCTCTCTGAAATGACCTGTGATTGGTCAAAGTCTCCCGTCACGGGATAGATTTTCTGAAGCCTGAAAACAGAACCAAGAGGAGGGACAGAAGTAGAGGTTCTCTCTCAGACCACTTGAATTACAATATGCTGGACGGTTATTATGGAATTTTTGCCCAATGACGCCAAAAAAATACTGCCTACCCCACCCTAACCGGTTTCCTCTTAACCTTAACCAAGTGCTTTGAGTGCCTAAACAGAAGCATAAAGAAGTTCACCAGTGGATATTATTTGTCATTCGGGGTGCAGTAAAACATATTGTGGTGCTGAAGCCCTTCAGCAGCCACAGAGCTAGAGCCTGTGCCTGCTTTTAACTCATTTTGTCACTGTTTATTTAGAAGGCCTTTAAAAAAAAAAAAGAGAGTGGCTGTATTTTCACCAATTTTGTTACATATTGCAATTTTTTTTAAATCAAGGGGAGGGTTGATTTCTCCTTGTGCTTCTGCAGCCTTAGATTAATCTTATGACATTCAATACAGTCTCGAGCCGTGCCGAGTCCAGCCTAACAAGATTGCTGTTCGTGACTTTTACGGGTGTTTATTCAGACATGAGACCGACATGTAAAATTATTTTGACATTTATGTAACAAGGTGCACATATGTAAGTGTAAAAATGAGATACAGTTTGGTCCGTGGATGTTTAAGGGGTCAGGTCTGCCTGAAGATCTCTACCAAGTAGTGCACCTGCTCTCTTGCTTTTCTCAGAATTAGATATTTCCAGTGCAGACAGTTTCACTTGGTTTAGGAAAAAGTTAATAAAACACAGCATCATCAAATAAATCCTGCAATCCAACATCAACTGAGCTAACTGCAGAGAAGGATATGCAGTGTGTGAATGTGGAAGGTGGCAACCAATAAGAAAAGAGGAACTCCCTCTTGAATGCAAATAGCCTCATAGCTGTCAGTAGGCAAACAGGTTGAACCAGTTCTCACTCAGTGAGCTGATTATTTTTCAACTTAATCTGCTTCATTTTGTAGCCACTTTTTTGAGTTGGAAAAGAAGGGCTGTATGTAGTTTGCAATGCTAAATACACTGTTTACCAACTAGTTTCAGAGAGCGGGACTGGCAGTTTCCCTTTGCGACGTTGGGACCCCTCTGTCACGTCTCTTCACTCATTCCTGACATTTCTCTCATTCTCTGCTTGGCATTCATATTATGTCTGCTGGTCCAACACTTCACTTCCACTTTTGTGCTTGGTCCACTTCACACTAGATTAAGTGTTATGTCAAAAAAATAAAGTGCAACCTAGAGTCATCCACAATCCACAACCCAGTGCTCAGTGCATTTACCTGCATTTAAATCTGTGGATTATTGTTGGCTCTCCCTACTAATCAGATTTCTTGAACATATACAAGAAATGTGATTTCAGTATTTAGGGTAGTGAATTACAGAAACCTGATTTACCCAACAGATGTATTAGCCATGTATACGTGCAAGAGACTCACACACATATATCAGGAAGCAACATCTTGTACAAAAGAGGTAGCCATAGTTCCAAAAATAGCTAGGGGGGAAATCTGACCTTCTGCATGTAGCAGTGGATAGGTAGGTTTAACAGTGACCAGGTTTCAATAGTGCATGTAAATGCATTGTCCAAGTTCCTGCCTAACCTGATTTCCCCAGTAACCTGGTTTGTTTTGTGCGTGTAAACGCTCTCGTCTTAGAAAATAGGGCATCTGGGCCCTAGGGGCAAACAAAGAGTGTCTGCTACATAACAATACAGTTAAGAAGATACAGGTGGTTCTGTATTTTACAGCTCAGATTTATGGTTGTTATTACCTAGAAACCACAGAATGTGTTCATTATGGAATTTGTTGCGTGATAAATATATCAGTCAAGTAAAAAATATATATAAAAATATATGAAAGTGATTGAAGAGAGTCTGCGTCTCATTCACTGTGTCAATAGGTAAAGGCTATAAAGGCTTGTTGTTTCCTGTTCAAGTTTTCTTTATATTCAGAGCAAGTCAGCAAAACAAGTTTCAAGGCAGCAGGAAAAGGAAGACCTGTTGCTCGCCCCCAAACTGGTGACATAACTTTTGTTGCAAGCTCATATGTTCAAAATTCTGTCAAGCAGTTTGTACTTGTACTCACATACTAAATCTGTCACTGCACCCTCTTGAATCAGACTTTTTTTGTGCTTGGTAGTATTGTATTGCATCCATATTTCTTTGTACTTTTCTCTTGTACTTGTTCTAACAAAGTGTTTTCCTGATCACAGAGCTGGATTCCCAAGCTCATCAAGAAGCAAGTGTGCACCACTTTTGTTGAAGACCCTTCCAGGTAATCTCTCCTTCTCTGGCTTGTCTAAAATGCAAAACTATTGGATTCATGACATAAAAACCATAAGGAATCAGTATTTTAATGATGTGACTCTGTAATTTAATGTTTTTCTGATCATAACCCTTCCGGTAAAGGGTCAGCCCGGATTTGACTGAACTGCTCTGCATTTAATATAGTAGATCGCAGTATCTTCATTTTCATTTTTATGACTTTTAAAGCACTCCATAGCATGGCTTCCGATATACAATTGTGAGCCTTTGTGCCCATACTGTATATACCCGCACTCAACCTCAGATCTTGCAGCAAAACTCTGCTGCAGTCTCCTGATCTAGACTAAAATCTGAAGAAGGTTGTGGATTTGCTGTCAGGGCCCCCAAACTCTGGGACAGCCTTCCTGTTGAAATTCGACTTAGGGAGATAGGGTTGTACTAACTCTGAACCAGTAACTAACTTACTATAAAAACTCCATCATTAGCTCAAATGCCTTTGAAATGGCTCAGGGCATTCGAGACGCTACTGACCACAGAATAATACGTTTGTGTGGGTTTGTTGCTTTGTGTGTTGTGTGTCAGCGATGGAGCGTTGTGTCAGTGTGGTGGTGTGCGGGAGGTGCATGACTCTGTGGCAACAGGGGACAACTTTGGAACAGCTGTTGTCACCCAGTGGGACAGCAGGCAGCACTCTTCAGAGTGTCCCACCGACGCCTTTGGAGAGCTGGAGTTTGCCGGTGCTGGACGCAGACACAGCCATGTGAGTGGCAGTGCTGAACACACACACACACACACACACACACACACACACACACACACACACAGTCACATGTACCAGCATACCATTTGGTGGAGAGGTCCAGCCTCAAGAGTGATGAATAGAACCAACAATAAAATTGAATACAAGATGCCAAACACACCATTAAGAGAGTAACTATACCCCAAAACTTTGCTTGTGCTGCCATCTAGAGGCTGCTGCTTCCTCTGTCTACACGCCGTGTGTGCAGCATTTCACAATGTACTAAAATGTGCTGATACGTCACACTTTGATGTAGTGGCCAGTTTGAATTGCAGGTCACTTGACACCCACTGGCCCAGCTTTTTCACATGCATAATCATTACAAAAGAAACAACGGCAAAACGATGAATACATTCTTCTGAGCATGACAAATACTTCAACATTACTCTTTGTATTGTCTAAAGTTTGTGTCCTGGCACAGGTAGTACTAGTAAAACAATTTGTTACGAGGTCTAGGGGATTAATTACCACTGAGCCTTACAGCTGTACCAGCTACGAACAGGCCACAACATACAAGCCTTACCTGAACCCTGGTGAGCTCCACTAGCTTTCCACTCATCCACTCACTCGACTGGGTGGGCCCAGTCTGATGCTCTGCTTGTGTCGCCAACCGCTGTTGGTTTCACTTTATTTTGGTGAACAAACAGAAACTTAAAAAACTTAAACAGAAAGTTGTCTCAGGACACTTTTCATATAGAGCAGGTATAGACCGTACAACAGGAACAAAGCCTAGTGAACCCATCAACCAAACAAAGACATAACTGAAAAGAAAACATCTGGGTTGCTGCTGCTGAGGCCAGGAGGGAGACAGAGAGAGACAGTGGGCCTTTCTCAAACCGGACCCTCCCCACTCCCACTCACGGAGTGTAACTCCATCTGTAGTACGCTCACAGCTTAATGAAGCACCCTTCATTAAGGTGTAGCGTAGTGGCAAACTTTGGGACGAACTTGTCTCTCTCTGGCGGAAACAGCAGCAGTTAACATTTGTTAACCATGGTTTCATATCAGCATCTTTCGGAAGCGGCAACTGTTGCCATGATCTCTTCACTCTGATGTTCATAAGCTGCTTGGTTTTTGCAATAGTCCTGTAAATATACAATCTGACTTTTATAATCAAATGAACACGTCTACTGTTTTTATAGACTAGAGAAGGGTATATTTGATCCTTAATACAATGTAAGTTGTTAACGTCTGTATGACAATATTAAATGTTCGTTGTAGTTTGAGCAGTTTACGTTTGTATGGGTAGTCGCACGGAACTTATATTTGTCTTCAGTGGCGAACATAACACGGAGTTGCACGTAGTCAGTAAGTCAGCATCAATGTAGACTCGCTGTTGGAGGATTTTATAACCCACTTTTCAATTAAATTCAGTTTTATTTATATAGCGCCATATCATAACAAAGTTATCTCAGGGCACTTTTTCATATAGAGCAGATCTAGACCGACTCTTTATATTTACAGAGACCCAACAATTCCACTTCTCACTGCCTGGTTTGGGATGGCACTTAATGTGGAGGACGCTCCATGTGGAAGTGGGTAGGGAGGGGGTGTAGGGCGTGGTTTGAGAAAGGCCCAGTGTCCCTGCCCCCTCTATGTAGGTTTTTCCCCAATCAGGCCAGCCAAGGTACACCTGAAGGGAAAACAGCACATACACATAAGTGATCATAAAAAGATGCACATTATCACCAGCAGGGGGAGTGCATATCAAGCAGCTTAACATCCCCTGAAAATTGTGTTTTTGCTGACCTCCAGGGGTTTAACTTCTCACCTTGTACTGCAGGGTGGAGCACACTTCTGACCACACCTTAAGGGGAAACAGACTTGATAATTACAACCAGAGAGGGCAGTGAAACACTGCTTTTCTGCCTGGTATTGATCTTTAAAAGATAAATTGGGTTCCACTCAGGTGTATGAGTTAAATATGTGTTATGTAACTGGTGCTGGAAGTGTTTTGTTCTGTGCGATGGAAGTCAGAACAACTCAAAACTGCAAACCTCAGTCCTGTTCTTCAAATGTGGCTTAACTAATTCAGGCTAACGTGCTGGTATTAGACTAAATAATCCTGTTTATTCTCATCCAGCTAATTTGGTTCTTTGAACACAGTTTGGAGATTGATTTGTTAATCCTGGATGAAGTTATCTTGAATAACAGTGCACTCTTATTTTGAAATAAAGGCTAAATGAGTAGAGAGTTG
>LKNJ01004941.1:25300-53014 GCA_002120245.1 Maccullochella peelii | reverse complement strand
GCTGCATTTTCATGGACCCTAACATTCACTAATAATCAGAATAAAAATGCCTCATGTAACCACCTCAATCAGAAGAGACTGACCTGATCCGGCCCAAAGCGATTTTCAATTGGGTTAAGAGGGGGGGTGTAAACCTTTGGGGGAAATATCAGGGCCTAATAACCATGGTCTGGTTCTCTGGTTGGAATAAATCTATTCTTTCTGCGCATGTTTGCCCCACGTGGGGGGAACATCAGGTGACGTGAACGAGTTTCCGGGAGGGACAGAAACATGGCGGCAGCAAAGCTAAACTGCTCTGTGGCTGATGCAACTTCTTTTGTTGGAGACCTTAAAAGATTTAAGGACTGTTGAACGCCTCGATGGTCGAAAGGCTCGACACCACGAGAACAACACACCCCTTGTTCTTCTTCTGTTATATTTCCAGCAGATTAGACGCTTCACAGCTGGCGGAACCTCTTTGCGCATGTCAGAAGAGTTCTATTCTGATTAAATGCTTTGGGCATGTTAACGCGCATCTTATCGGATCACTTTATTTAGCGTCCATGTAAACAGTTAAGTTGGAATCTCTAATCAGAACGATTTCAGTCGGGTTGAAGAAATATTGTCCGTGTAACCACAGCTAATGACTTATATATAATTAACCAATAATCAAAATAGTTCTTGATCAAAGTTCTGTTAGCCAACTAATCCATTCATCTATAGTATCAGTGCCAGTGAAAAATACAATTATGAAGAAGAAGAAATTCTTAGTCAACTAACTATTAAAGTATTTATTCTAAATAAATCTGTCAAATTATTTTTCCAGTATTATTGTTCATTTGTAGATATCAAGTCAACCAAAACCTTAATGACCACTTACTACCAACTAAGAGGAGGAAACACAACAAACTGCTATATACACCATGATTTCCTTGATTTAAAGAATATACTGCACTGTATACTTGGCAACTTTAAGTTAAGACTGCAAAAGCCTACTTTTACTGTATATGTAACTACATTTTTTTGGGTCAAAACATGACAAACAACTTTCCAAACCACAGTTCATTTGACTATTCCAATAACCCATACCACATTACAATGCAGTATCTTCCTTCTGTCTTTGAGCTTCTCCATTTGAGCTGAACATAGTGTTTCTTTCTTGTTCACTTATGACTTTGCAACCACAACAGTAGAGTTCTGTGTGTGGGGGTAGTAGCTTCCTGTGTAATCTAATTTCCTAACTGCAAAATTAGCTTAAATTAACTGTTCATGTGCTACTTGTTAGCCTGGTTCCAGAGAATGAAAAGAGTTTTACCAGGTGAAGAGTGGGAAGATTCAGTGTCTTGCTTACGGACACACAGATCTTGTAACCCAGTAGTTACGGGAGGGCACATATCGTCTTGTACCAAGTACAAACACTGGTCCTTACCGTCGAGAGAGCTGGTCCTCCTTGTCCTGGCTCCGGGAGCTCTCTGCACCCACTGAGGTGGCTCCTGCAGGTAGCTGGCTGAGCTGGTCCATCACCTCCAGGCCGCTCTCCTCTGCTATTTGGTGGATCAGGTCATCCACCTGCTCCTGAGGCGTGGTCAGCGTCATTGCCGAGCTCATGGAGTCCTCCATCACCTGGTGTAGGAAAGAGAGGCATGGATTGCGTGGGGATAGGACCAAAAGAAAACTCAGGCCAGAGAGCGCAGAACTGGGTTTGATTTTTTGCAACTTAAATTCAGACATGACTTGTCAAGTCCTTATCAGTTCTATATGTCAGCACTATATAATATCTAACCATGCAGACTTTTCTAAACACTTGACTAAAACACTGTATGAAAATACATACACTATACAAGAACAAATGCACATAGTTTGCAGCCACTCACTGAGGTGTGGACGTCGAGGTTCTGGACTTGGCTTTCAAACTTATCCATGACTGCAGAGACCTTTTGGAGATCCATGGAGTTCAGAGCTTTATCCAGGGCCTTGGTCACCTGGCCCATGGTTTTGGACACCTGATGGAAAAAAATGCCTTTATAATGTATTTGTCTCGTTCTGGAAAGACTAAAAAATCTCATGTTCTCCCTTCCCAAGCTTATCAAAATGGAGGGAATGATGGGATGTAGTAATATGAAAATAGTACAGAACACAGTAAAACTGTACATAATCTAAGGCAGCATGTATAAGTGAGCAGACTGAACGCAGTGACTTACTGACTTCATGGTGACAGCAGTCTGGACTTTAGAGGCCACCGCGTCGACTCGAGACGCCATGCGCAGCCAATTAAGACCTTCATTTTTTTTCCGGATAGCATTCTCTGCATAAACTCTGGCACATTCCACATTCTTCTGTTGCAAAGCCTGGTGATGAGACAAAGACACAGTTAACACTGAAAATCTGCATCTGCAATTCACCTTTAGTACAATCTTCCATGTATATGTACAGATATGTAAATGTGTTAAGACTGACACAGAAACAGCATTGCATAATCTTTAGTGTCAACATATGCTTATATGTCTTTTTATATTATTATTATGCAACTAATGATGCTTTTCATTACTTTTACCTAGTCTCTAATATAACGGCAATTAGATATTACCAGATCCCAAAGTGAAGTGTTCAAATAATTCATTTAGACTGAACACATCCAAAGAACAGTATCCTACTCACGAATAGGCCTTTTTGTCTAGTCACAACTGAACACTGCACTACATGCTTATGGAGGGTTAGGAGGGTGGAGCTCTGCCTTCCATGCCCTTACTAAAGTCCTAGAGCAATCTGCTTAAAGAGTAGTCTCAAGTCTTTACAAATGTAATTTTCAACATAAACAATTAGCCCATCCTTTAAACAACTTGTGTTTAGGCGGACAAGGTGAACTACAAATATTTAGCTTTGTCTAATAATTGTTTTCTTGCATACTTTTATTTAAATAACTCATTGATCAGGATAGGTAGAGGTGGATTGTGCTGCCTGATGAGAACAGGCCAGTACTCTTTTAAATTACTTTTCAAATAATACTGCTTGTTTATTCTTGTTTGTTTTAAAGCGTGTCTAATATTCTTTTTGTTTATTTTTCTGGATTTCTTTTCCAGTAGTTTCATTGATTAGATAGTATGAAAAGTGTAGCTCAAATAAAGTTTGTAATAATAACAATCATAAGCATTTCGACAGTAATAAAAACAGCAGCAGCTGCATTTCAAATGCATGTGAGCTGACAGGATATGAGGAGTGAAGACTATCATGACTCAACAGGGAAATATCTCTGGCCAGTGAGATAATAAGGGATAGCTGTAACCCCATTGTTCCACGAGAAGTCATCAAGCTATTTCTCCTGTAATCTCCATACCAAACATGCATTTAAAACAGGAACAGAGACACCTAATGGCCTTATAGCATAAATATTTAATTCTTAAACCAAATAGCCATCAATGAAATTGTGGCACAACAATTTCACAAAACAATCAAGGCACTCATTGTTCAATGCTAAAGTTGTACTGCCCCCTGCTGACTGATGTGTGCCGCCACGCCCCTCCGTGTCATTTGACCTGTAATCTACCGATTACAAAACAAGAATGTTCCAATCATGCAGCCCCCAAACTGACAACAGGCAGTAAAAGATACAATGCCACTATAAAAAGGTTATCATAGAGGTTGAAAATATAACTGATTATATCAATAAATATTACTGTTAGTTAAATATTAAAAATCGAGTGTAAAAAGGAATGCATATCTTTACATTTTTATATTGTTTATATTATTATGTTTAACCCTCAATCTGTTGGTTAAAAAAAACTTTTTATATTTTTCCTTTACCTCATATAGGTTGCTAAAATAAGATAAAATTGTATTCATTTTACTGGTCTGTTTATCTTTTTCCAGCTGATATTTTTAACTTATTTTTTCATATTGGTCTAGGGTGGAGCAGGAGAACAGTGTGGCTAGCTAGCTTGAAAGGTACGGATTGTTACATTACAATCCGTTCACACATTGGCAATACAAAGAAATCAATACATGAAAATTGCTACACATAGTACATTTAACTGAAAACACTGGTAGCTTAATTCACTGACCACCATCCTTTTCAGCTAGCTACCTAGCTGAAGCTAACTGTCATCACTCTTCTACCTTCTAACGACTAGACGGCTAAATTATTATAATCGACAAGCTAACTAACAATAATTAGATGTTTTTGGTTAAGTTTATTTGTCATTATGAGATAAGAGATTAAATCACACACATATACAAAATGTAAAGGATAAAGTTTTAAAATAAAAATATAATTTTATCAACTTATGGGAGGTAAAGGAGGCATTTAACTCATCACTGTAAACTCACTGCATTATCTATTGATGTATTTAATTGTGTTTTGACTTGTCTGACAACTCTTTACTGCAATTTGTCAGTTTTGGGGCTGCATACACAATGGCTTAATAAGTCTGGAAAAAAAGAGTTACCGACACAACAACAAACAGCCACACCCAGACATTATCATCACCTCTACAAGCCAACTGCAAAGATCACATTATGCAACTGTTAAAGAAAAGAGATTGCATGGAGATGTTCTGTGATGATATCAGTCTGGATATCAGTTTACATTTTTCATACAGAGTCAAACATTGTGGTAGATTGTGGTCACAGTAGATGGTATGCATCTTAACCATTCAGCCAGCACAATACCCCAGTGGCTTGGCAGGTTTGCTCACCTTCTTGACCTTGGCCTGCTCCTTTTCAGACTCCTTCTCTGCCTTCTTGGCCAGTCTCTCAAGCTGCTTGGAAGTGAACTGTGAAACAAAAAAGAAAGATGTACAGAAAATAAATAAATAATCCACTTTTACAAGCTATATCAAGCTGATACGGATTCAATCTTTTAACAGATACCTTTAGCTGGAAGAGTGTTTCTGCGGAGAGACAGTAAGAGACAGCGTTAGGAGTATGTAGTATACTAACTCTACATTATACATACAGTATCTGCTGACGTTATATACTAAAACAAGATTGCTAGGAAACTGAAAAGGAGTTTTCCCGTATGTCTTTTCTATGCTTGAAGGTAAGCACATTTTCACTGAAAAAGTACAGATATCATATTAAAAAACAGAGTGGAAAAGTAAGATGTTTAGAAGCTCTGTTTACTTCTGAACAGTAGCTGGAAAAACCTTTATCTAGTTCTAACATTACCTAATAATGCACTTTTTTCATGTCTCTGCCTAACCCTGACACAGGGAGTTCCTTCTGCATGCATAACTTCGGCCTTAACAGTAACGTATTTATTGCATTGCTTGTCAAACGTGTGAATGGGACTAATGGGTTGTAAATACAACCTGGAAAAAATAATTAATTTCACACCCTGGTGCTATAAACTACTGTATCTTTCAGTTGTTTTTGTACAAGTGCAAACCCAACTGTTTGTCGAAGCTACACTAATCAAAGTTTGAATGGAGTGTGACATTCCTAATATAATAGTCGTTTACTAAGAACAGATTCAATGGCAGGCAGCGTTAGGACAAGATTAAATGAACAGCATGTCTGGCAGTTAGGTATGAACGAAAACCTAAACCGGTCTGACAGCTAACCTAGCCTAGCTAAACACCCACCCAAGCTAACAAGCTAATGTTAGCTAGCTGTCATTAGTTATAGCTAAAATAAGAGGCGACGTCTATCAGGATGGACCGTTCAGCTGTTAAAATGCGACATACCATCCATGTCAAGACGAATATGACTCCAGGTGATCACAGGAAGAACAATGTTCAGCTCCCCAACAGGCTAACAGGCTAGTCTTGATTTGTTTTGATATAACCGTGTACCGCACTTCCTGGTTCAAGAGCAGTCACGTGCTTTTTCCTCCTTTCTTCTTCTTCGTTATGTTTTTTGGCGGTTGGTAAACAACGAAATGGTGCATCACCGCCACCATATGGAGTGCGGCTCGGGACTGTACATTTAACAATAAAATAAAATAAAATAACACAAAACTATCATATCCTGTCAATCAGATTTGTCCTCCTCAGATAATGAAACAAAATACATAACGTCTCCTGAACTTCTTTGCAAAGTATAACGCAAATCAAAATTGAGGTTCTGATTCAGGTCACTTCTCTCAGCTTCATATCTTTGAAAATGATCCCTTACATGTTAAAAAGTTTCTTCTTGTTTGCAAAAGTCACAAGTTCCTGTATTGTGTTGAAAACATGTGCTGTTTAATCCTGTATGACTGCATCTTAATCTGGATATTATTGTCTCTTCTCTCCTGCTTCTTCCTGTAGCCTGCTTCTCATTTCTCCGACTTTTCTTTGAATTCTGTAAAAACATCATCCCATTCTCTCTTCTGCATACTGCGTCTACCACCTTTTCTTCAATCTGTAGCCTACTACACCTATGCCTAATTACACTCTTCATTTCTGTCTTACTAAAGATAACTGTTATACCAATGGGGTTCTTTTTTGTGGCTTCTTTTGCGAATTCATCTTTGTTCTTTTCAATTAATGTAAAATATATGGTAGGATCAGGTATATCAATTAGGCTATCTATGGTTGTACTGCTGCCTGTACAGTTGGTCTAATGTTTAGCCTATTTGAGATATTCTGTTTCTTTCTGTGTAGCCGTCCATCCAAAACTTCCCCCTCCTCTCATTTTCCCAGCAAGGCTTTAATATGTCTTGTGTTGGATTATCTTGACTCTGTAAATGAACTCAGTAATTAAATGAAAGCTGTATCCTTCTTATTTCTAGCAGCATTTCTCCTATTTCAACTTGTAATGTTGATGTTGGAGTTGTGCATTCTAAAGGCACCTTAACATAATCTCAAAGCCTGATACTGAATGTGATCTATCTTTTTGAGAGATGCATTTGCTGCAGATCCAAACACCACACAACCACCCATAATCTAAAACTGATCTAATTAATCCGGTATAAATGGTCCTGCAATTATTTCTGCGCCCAATTCACTTCCAAACAGATATCTCATTACATTTAACACTTTCTTACATTTGTCAATAACTGGATGTGTACAGCCCATGCTAATCTTTCATAGAACCACAAGTTTTTCACTCTATCCAATTCTTGATCATATAATTTAATAAATAATAAATCATAACAGAAAATAATAAAATGCTCACTATATTTCCTTGAGGTGTTATATTTTGAACAACAAAGTTTCCTGAATAACGCCTCCCAGTTCTTTCTTGAAATGATTTTCCTATTAAGAAGTCATTGATCCACCTAAACAGACGACCTTTAATCCCTAATTTACTGATCTTAACGAATAATTATTATAATATTTATAATTCTATTATTATATGTTATAATAGTTTAACACCAGTATATTGTTTTGACCAAGTTTGAAAGTTCATAATATTTATATTAATTTTATATCGTAAAATATATTAATATTAGCCTATTAATATGATTAATAACATGGTTGTTGTAAATGTTCAAGTAGTTCACACAAACATACTTCTCTGAGCCAGCCATGCCGTGTCACGTGCGGTTTTCCTCGAGCAGAGAGCGCGGATTTTCTTTTGAACGTGGTCTCCAGGTTACAGGCAGCCGATAACTGCAAACTACACAATTGTTCAGTGCGAGGCCAGGGCCTGAACACTGTCAATTAAGTTGTCATTTTGTGTTTTAGCCAGCGTCACAGACATGTCTTTGTTTGTTAAGATATTTAATGGAGGAGAAAAGGAGAGAAAGAAGCCCTGCCAACAAGAGGAGATTGCGAACCTTCCAGGGAGAGAGGAGCTGCTGATGAAGAAGAAAGAATTTCTGGAGAAAAAGATTGACCAGGAACTTGGGTTTGCAAAGAAAAACAGCAGAAAAAACAGAAAAGGTGGGATATTTTAAAGGAAGTTGATATATGCCTTGTATAATTCTTTAATTAACATTAAAGCATACGAAGTAGTCAGGTGAGGTAAAGTCGGTTAGCTGACAATCTAGCTAATTATTAAGCTAGCATCTCAGCTATCTAAAGGCTACTTGACCTGGCATTATGTAACCCATTTCATTTTATTAGCAGTAATGTGGTCACAACTGTGACACACATTTATGTCTTTCATTGCTGCTTAACGTTAATACAAGAAGAGGCAAGTTAACCCTTACATAACTGTTGCTGGTATTCTATACCTTCACAGTAAGGTCCGGGTCACTGGACCAGGTGCCCACGAGAACTGCATGCACCTCGTGGGAGAGCACATTGTAATGATTTCTAAGCAAAGTAGCCTACAGTTTAAAAACGATATAATATTCTTTGTGGGGTTCATCAATGATGATTCGAAGTCTATAGTTTATGAACGTTCAGAGTGTCTAAAAAGGAACTTAACTTATGTATGCCAATAGACCTTTTTCCCTGCAGAAATCACATGTCATTGGAGGAAAAGCACAGGTGTGGGTGACGTTAATATGGATGAAATAGTCCATCACTATATCTCGATATCAATAAATCTCGTGATATTGTACATTTTCTGACAATCTGAGATTCTGTTTAAAGACAAAACATCTAGACAGACGTTTCTGCTTTTGGCTAATCCAGAAAATGAAATACGTGACAAAGAGATGTAAAAATGAGCTCAGTTTTACATTAAAAATGCATAATCCCTAAAACACCTAGCACAAAAGAGGATGAGACAAGTGACGGCTTTATGGAACTGAACATTTATTCACAGGCAGCATTGTATGACAAATTGTAAATTTTTATTTTTATTTTATCAAGCAAACTATAACATACTTTGTGTTTGAAAAGTAATCTTAAAGTGCATGCCCTGTCTCAAGGCACCAATGTAAACCTATTAATGATAATATCCTGAGCTGCCTCTCAAACTTAGTCATGAGTCTACAGAACTGCTTTGCAAACTACTGTACACAAACTTTGCTCAATGAAACAACAATATAAAAGCACTATTAAACAGATTGCAGGGCAACATGATTTGTAATGCCTTCACAAGGCATTAATTGGCAGAGGGTGGGCGTCCAGGTGTCCAGGCTCACAGCTCACTGACTGGTCTTTTTTTCCCTTCTCTGGGTTAATCCCAACGAAGCACCTAAAACAGCATGCAACATTTGTAGGAGTAAACAAATGATATTGCCTGGTCCTGGTATTGTGCACGATGGCTCACTAGAACGGCTTACTGGGACTCTTAAAGGAACTGAGCCATCAATAATGTTATTAGCCATCTGTTCTTCTGCTGTTGGGACAAGTCAAAATGTCTGCTGTGAAAAGGGTCTAGAGTCACAAGTCTGGTAATGGGAGATCTTGTATCTTAATACTGTATTACACTAACAGCGACAGAAGTGGGTGTGTCTGTACTTTGTTGTGTTTATGTGTCTATGAAGAAAGCTGCAGGCCTTCTGTATTTTTGACACATTCCTATTAATAGAAAACAAAGCATATACAGTAACAAATATAGCTGTCATTAAGATAACATTGTGATCTGTGTGTCACTGTGATGAAAATTCCCCATGATTCTGTTTTTCTTTTAGTTAAGTACTTTCCTACTCATGCACTGTATCTCACCATGTCCTCCTTTCAGTGGCTCTGCAGGCACTGAGAAGAAAGAAGTGGTACGAGAAACATCTCAAGAACATTGACTGTGCTGTTCAGGCCATGAGGTTCACTCATGAACACATGTAAGGGGAAAGGTATCAGCAAAGGAGATCATTTAATAATAATTAATGAAAGCAAATATTGTAGATAATAGATAAGATTTTGGAGACAGGTTATAATGTTGCATTCCAATGCCAAATGACTGTATGTGGATGTTATCTATTTGCATATGTTTCCATGAGTTTGGATCCAGTTCACAGCAAATGTGAGCAAAAACATCCTCTTTCTAATGTAGTTTAAAAGAAAAGTTGAACTGAGACAGGAACTTTCTGCTGGCTGTTTCAGAGATGTTGTCAACAAAGTGAATGACCTGATCAAGGACATTACAGAGGAGCAGGATGGGATTCAAGACATGTCAGACATCCTCTACACATCTGTGAGCTTTGGAGTGGAGTTTGATGAGGTACGATGATCAATGATCATTTGCTATATTATGATATACGTCGATATCAAAAAAGATTGATTTCAACCATATCAACCGTATCGCCCATGCAGTCAGCTTAGGATGATATAGTATTACAGCAAGAATTCCTAGTCAACAGACTTTTTTTATTTGTGGTGATCTTGGTAAGGTCTATGGTGATATGAGCCAATTGTGTGTGTGTGTGTGTGTGTGTGTGTGTGTGTGTGTGTGTGTGTGTGTTTCCCTCAGGATGAGCTGGTGGCAGAGCTGGAGAGGCTGGAAAAGAATCTGGATGAGATTCTCTTTGAGAAGGACAGAATGGAGGAGAGAGTCCTTTGTCCCGAAGTGTTGTCCACTGCACCACCTTCCCATCCTGGTAAGAACCATCTGGTACAAAACCATAGTTGGTTAGCTTAGTTGGTGAAGCAGAGGACTTGTCACACTATACATCCTGGTTCAAGTTCACCTGAAGCCAGTTGCAGCAGACAGTACACGTGCGGTAGCGCTGATGCTGCAGTGGGCGGCTTTAAAAGAAAGCTTATGATAACAGCTAAAAATACCATGATACAACACAAGGTGCAGTTAGCTACCGTATCAACCGATTCATGCAAACTGCTCACAGTTTTTTGTTGTTGTTTTTTTCTCCCCAAAAGCCAAGACGGAGGAAGACGGGGTGGAGGAAGACTTAGAGTATCTGCGGCGCTGGGCAAACGAAATCTCATAAACACACCATCAGACGCAACACACTGGCATGAAAAGTGAAAAGGAAAGTGCAGGATGGAATAAATAGGCAGAAATAGTATGTTATTGTTCATGAGTGTTTTATGTTTGTGTGGACATTTGACTGTCTTCTCTCTACAGCAAAGTGTCAGTGAAAGCACTTAATGTAATGCACAGGGTATTGCAGAAACTACAGAATTTATATTGTAAAGTATTATGAGCTCTGTAATACAGTATTATTGTTGTAACACTACAATGTATACTCATTACCAAATTACTTAATGACGTAACCTGACAGTATCTGAACTTGCCAACATGTATTGTCTCCTTCCTCTCAAACTCCCATCATTGTTTTAGCTATTCGTGCCTACTTCAAAAACCTTCTCACCAGTGGCTCTTGTTATTTGGTGTATTACTACAAATTGGTCTTTTTTTTCTTTGCTGTAGCTTAGAGGTTCTCTTAAGGTTTTGTGAAACACAGTTTTGGCCTTTATCCTGTTGGCTGTCAGGGTCCTTCTTATTTTGTTTCAAATTGTTGAATGTTACAAAAATAAACATTTATATGACACCTTAATGATGACATCCAGCAGGAGATAATGATTTGTAGACATGAGATTTGAATAGTCAATCTACAACAGGAGCATTTTAAATAGGGCTCCAAGCACAAAATGCTAGTAGTCAATAGCATTTGACTGCTATTACGGTGTCAGATTTATGTCAATAGTTGCGAGCGTTTAGTTTCTCGCTCACAGCTGCCTGTACAACTCTCGGTTGTTGAATTTGCGTGCGAGGAGCTTTATTGTGCTAGTGGCAGTTATCTCTGAATGGTAGTGCTTTGTATGGCCTCCTACCGCTGCCTGGCCTTCCCCTGTCAACAGCAGAGGGCGCTGAGTGCAAGTGAAAACCCTCTGTTACAAACCAGTTCACCCAGCACATGTAATAATAATCTGCCCTGATGCTACATCTGAACCAGTATCTGATAAAGCTGTCAGTGTCATAACATGTAGGCTAATATGATAACTTGTGCTGCTGAGGAAGTCCTATAATACATACTGTGAGCTGCACTGTGGTGCTTTTGTGTAGCAATTATCATGAAAAATGCCGAACCACATGGCTGATCTAGGTCACCTAGGAATTTTGTGACTGTATGAAGAATATATTTCATTTTCAGTTGAGTATTTGTTGGAACCTGCGGTACAATTTGTAGTGGACTGAGAAAGATTCACTTCCTGACATAGAACTAATAAGGCGTATCAGACATTGTGAAATTCATTACAGACTTTGCACTCTGGAGCAAAACTCCAGAGCAGGAAAAATGTCATCAGTCAAAGATCATGGGACCTCGCACACATCCTGAAGCTCTCAGAAATGGTTCACAGGAAAATGTTGGAGTGTTAAAACCCATGGAGAGATGTGAAGCAATGCTATACAATTTTATATAAGATCAAATTCTTGTGACTGAAGCATCACATCTTAGATTAACTGATATTGTGTTTATTTCACTCTCACCTACACACACACACACACACCAGTCTGAGAGATGAAGTCTTACTCATAGGTAAGGGTGTGGCTGTTTATGAGAACTGGTTCTTTGGAACATGGCGAAACCGCAACACTTACTATTTCCGAAGACTGAACTGTTGTTCAATCTTTGGAAATGAGTGATTGAAGGGTGATTAAGTGTGTGTGTCTGTATGTTACAGAGATAAACAGGGAGGCATGAATGAGGAATTCCCAGTAAAATCCCTCTTTTTAAACTTGTTTTAACTTTAGTTGTGCCTGCTTGTGTGTCCTCCAAAGACTCATATTCATATAGTGTTTGTGCAGGCCAGCTGAGGGCCTGTTATCTCACTCGTTTATTATTTGCAGGCCACTGTGGCACCACACTAGGAGATAAGATAAGTGTGTTCAGAGCAAAACAGTTGACTTTTTTGTGTCACATGTAGGAATAATCCGCTCCATCTTCGGTCACAAAATATTCTATATTACCAGTTGGCACTACTAATATTGCCTTTGCATAAAAGTGTGAAATAGGATGTGAACTTTCCTGTGGTCTTCAATAACCAGGCTACATCATTCCTCAGTGGCTGTGATGAAGTCTGTGTTTTCTACAGGGCCGTCTACGAGGACTGATAGGTACTTCCAATGGTCAGGAATGGGGAAGTGCTCCATTACAGTATGTATCGCTTCCCTATTCCTGACACATGCATGCTGGGCTGTACATATGTGAGCCATATTTCTTAAACAGCGGCAGCCTCATGCACAAGCGTTATCATGCCTCACTTAGCGCAGTCTGTGGTCGGGACATGGTCAGACCAATTCTTCCCTAAACGCAAGGAAAGAGAAGCTCAGTGACCTTCAGCATTCACACTAATGCACCACAGAGTAACTGACCTTCTGTAGCGTGATTGTGGGTAAAAGGCTGGATAAGACCCCAGATGGGGAGAAGAAAATAATATTTCACAGTTGTGCTTCCCTGTGCAGTGAAGTGAGGAAACACTGATAGTGGAAAGAGAAGTGAAGCCTTGTTTTGAGCAAGCTAAGTAGTGGGTTTTAGTAATAGGCTATAGACTAAAATACATGTCATTGGGCGAGGGCATCCCCACTGCACTCTCATGCACTGGTTATAAATATTCTGTCTCATTCAAACACATGACACAACTGCACACCTGCAGGACTCTGACTGTGAAAGTCCCCCAAAACACTCAAACACACATTTATTACAAACTACGGTACGTTCTCTGGTGGACGCATTTGTCTAAATTCAAAGGAACTGGGTGGTTTCATGGGACGCTATTTTAGTGAGAAATACCTCTCCAAAAGCACACGAGGTCGGAGCAGGTGGAGCCGGTTCTACTCTGCTAAATCCCTCTGCATCTTACCTGACAGAGCCACCAGTTGTCATCTGAACTGAAAATACTCACAAAATGTTCAGTGGGCCTTTAAAGTTATCGTCAATATATGAGAATGCAGTGGCCTAGAACCTGAATCTGAAACATTTTGACAAGTACTGACAGCATAAGAAATATAATGAAATGTTCCTTACTGTACCACGATATACAGTCTATCTGTAGTTGCCTGTTTATAATCACTAGTGAAATTGAGTGTCCTTTGGGTCACATCCATCACATCACATGTAGTATAAACTCAAATAATCTTTATCTGCTTGTTCCAGTACTACATTACAACTATATGGTGCCTATATTGTGTGAAAACTTAAAAACCCCCATATGTTTAAGGATGCACCATAATATTTTAAATGTCTGGTGCATTATTTTATTCTCAGTTATGACATGTCACAATTCAGCATCTCATATACCTGCATAGCATATCTAGAAATCTTCGGATATTTAAAATAAGAATTATAGTATTTAAATAATAATAATATTTGAAATGCTTGGCAGCATTAATGGCTGGAGCCACGCAACACTCTCTAGGAAAAAAACAGGTGACGTTACAGAGATCCAAAAGCAATAAACCCATTATTAATGGCTGTGACCTATATATTAGGCCTACCAGCCAAATTAAGTCAATAACTTGGTGCACAACTTGGCTTGACTCCAAACTTTAGTGAGCGGCTTTTGAGAAAAACGTTTACTTGGGAATTGGGTGATGAAACGCGGATGACGTGGCGACGCAAGAGTGACGAAACACTCCCGGCAAAACAACTTTCACTTTCTGTCGAGATTTCCACGACCAATCCACCTCTGCATCCGGTCTGCAGAGGGTGTCTTCAATTCATTGACCGGGAGCGGCTCAATCGTCTTCATAACGCCCTGTGTGAGGAAGTAACGTCGTGCTTGCACACGAATCAAACTCACCCATATTCGTCGGAAATGCCCCAAGGAGCTGCGCCCTCCCACCGGGGAGGAGCCAACATGTCGTGATGTCACTAGGGTTTGTTTCTATAAATACAGCTAAATCACGCTGGGGATTCAGATCTGCAGCTGTCTGGGGCACAACATCGCTACTGAGAAATGCAAAGGTAGGGAGAACCACACCGTCAGCTCTTTCTCTCTCTCGTCCTTATTGAGGAGATTGTTGTGTTGTGAGTGGATTGCACGGATTGTGAGGTAGTTACTTCCTTGTAAAACTTGCTGTGTAGGCCTATGTAGACTGTCTGAATAAGTGAAGTATGCATGTTGGCCAAGATTACAGGGTGCTGCATGGGTGTTTCTGCCTTTTTGAATGTCTGTATAAGAACAGAAAAAGTTCAAGATCTGTGTCATGTTTCCTCTCAGCCCTCCCAAGCCTCAGTTCGCCAGCTGGCTCATAGCGCAGGTGCAGACGGGCCAGTACACGGGCCTGTGCTATGTGGGCCCAAACAAGTTCAGAGTCCCATGGAAGCACAACTCCAGAAAGGACTGCATTGATGAGGACAGCAAAATCTTCCGGGTAGGTTCAAAGACCTCAAACTTGTCACTGTGATACTAGTGTTGTCTGGCACCACGTGATTAGATAAAATGTTGATGGCTTTGTTGACATCTGTCTGACACAACTACAGTGCTACTGTGCTAATGCCTTTGGATTTACCAAGTATGATGGAGGTAAAACTTTCAAGTATAATATTGAGCATCAAGCATGTTTCTGTAGACAATGACCGTGTCAGTTTATTAGGGATTCTTTCATTTCATTACTGTCAGAGTGCTTTTGTGTGGCAGGTGTTGCCATAGGCAGTGGTGGCACTTTCACTTTCCTTGAGTCAAAGTAGAGGCAAAGTAGCAATACCACAGTGCAAATGGTTAAAATACTCTATTACCAGTAAACATTCTGCAGTCAAACTATTCCTTAAAAAACAATGAAAGTAACTGCAGGAAAATGTAATAATGTTCTGCTGTGTAAGCACGCCACATGTTACTTTGACACTGGAGGTGCTTTCATAATTTGTGCTTGTCAAGTGATCATAATTCAAACTGCACTGTATTAAAAGAATTAGCATTCAGTTTGAGAATGACAACAGATTCCTGTACAGTGTCTTCATTTTTGAACACTTTAGTTTATATGTGGATTGCAGAGCGTCCTTTAAATAATGGATGTAAGCAATGTTTTGTTGTTGTTGTTAATCCAGGTGAAGCTGACAACTTCATTATGTAAGAGCCAAATCTGTATAGTAACTTCAGATGGTAGATAAATGTAGTGAAGTAGAGTTAAAAAGTACAGTATTTCCATCTGCAATGTAGAGAAGTAGAAAGTCTCACAAATGGAAAGTAAACTAAATGTATTTATTTTGCAACTCTTGCAAATCATATTTAAACTTGTCTTTGTATGGTTGACAGGCATGGGCAGTAGCAAGCGGGAAAATCAACGAGTTTCCCACTGATAAGGCCCGGTGGAAAACCAACTTCCGATGCGCTCTGAACAACCTCTACAAGCGCTTCAAGATGATAAAGGATAATTCCAAGAATTCTGACGACCCTCATAAAATCTATGAGATTATCAACACTGAGTGTAAGACGATAGTCACTTAATCCAAGCCTCCCACTGTGGAACCATTTAGAGTTTGAATGCAAATGAATGTGGGTCTGTTCTCTTTATCTGCAGACAGCTATGAAAGTCCGCCAACAGAAGACTGCCAGGAGGTTTCTGACATGACTCTAGACATCTACAGCGTTCCCACAGGGTGCTTCCCCTCAGGAAATGAGGTGCAGTGCTGTCTAGAGGACACTTTCACTTCTCCCTCTTAACTGGTTTAAGATGTCACTGCGACACTGCAAAGAGAATCTTTGTGATGTTTGCTGCCCTTCAATACTTATTAAATAATACTTTCCTTTGAACAGAATCTGCTCAACAGTTTCATGGCCTTAGATCTTGACAACCATCCATCAGGTACAGTGTCTTATGCAAATGGTTAATAACATCCTCTCCACCTGTTTATGATTTCACATGGTTTATAATGAAGGTAAAATAAAGTTTAATCAGCTTTTTAATGTCTTTAACAGAGGAGCAACCCTGGGCAGAGAACTATGGCCAGCACAACTCAGCTGTCCTTGGAAGCTATCCTGTAGCAGCCCAGGATCCCCCAGAGCTGATACTAGAGCAGCCGTCTTACTACGAGGGTATGTTCGGCCAAATGAAATCAAAATTACTTTATTGAAAGGAAATGCTGTACTGAAGAAAAAAGGTTTCCAATTGATTATCTGTAAAGACATTATCTTTTATATCTTGTTGTTACATGTTTGCTTTTTGTTTGTTTGTTTTTACAGTAAATCCTCCGTCGGTCCTCAGTTCACCTCTGCAGCCAAGTATATATGACCTGGAGATCTCCATCTACTACAGGAAAAGGGAGATGCTTAAGACCACATTGCAGACTGCCCGTCTCCAGCTCCATTACCACGACGAGGACCCTGAGCTCAATGGCCATCATCTCTGCTTCCCCTCCACTGACAGTCTGCTGGACCACAAACAGGTATGTCGCGATTACATCAGCTGTACATTTCGTGTGACTTTAAGAAAAATGTGACAAAGATTTTTATGTAAAAGCTTTTCTAATCACAACCTTCCTTACACCAGATTGATTTCACCAACCGCGTCCTTAACAGCATCCAGAAAGGTCTACTCCTGGAGGTACGGGAGACTGGTATCTACGCCACGAGGCAGGACAGGTGCCATGTGTTTGCCAGCACCAGTGACCCCAGCGTGGCTCAGCCAGACCCCAGAAAGCTGCCCCAGAACACCATGGTGGAACTCCTCAGTTTTGAGAAGTATGTGAATGGTAGGTGTGGATTTCTTGCTCATTTATGTGAACAAAACTACTTATTATTATTATTATTATTATTATTATTATTATTATTATTATTACATTTTATTTGAAGCCAGCATTACATTTGCACTGTGAAATAATTGGTTCCACCTGTATCTGTTTCAGAACTGAAACAGTTTAAAGAGAACAATGGTGGCTCTCCGGACTACACCATCAACATGTGCTTTGGAGAGAAGTTTCCTGATGGAAAGCCTTTGGAGAAGAAGCTTATCGTAGTCAAGGTAACACTCCTGAGCCGTGTATTGGTTTATTTTGTGATTTGCTCTGTTGCGGCTCAGCACCTGCCCCCTTTTGCGGTTTGGATGTGCGTGCTGACTCCTATTTTGAACAGTCCTGCGCTTCCCCTCAGACACGTGCAGTATTTGAGTTCAGCCCCCTTCAATTGTGCAGTTAAGTTTTAAATGTCTCTGTCACTTTGCCCCTATAGGTGGTCCCTCTGATCTGTCGACACTTTCATGAGATTGCCCAGATGGAGGGGGCTTCGTCTCTTCACAGCGCCAACGTCAGCCTACAGATCTCGCACAACAGCCTCTATGACCTCATTAACTCTGTCTTCAGTCTCCCGACAGCTGAAGGGTCAGCACAGGCTGCTGAGCATTTTCTACACTAGATCTGAAATTGTATCGGTCACTCGCCTCTGATGGGTACTATTCCAGCTACCTATGGGACCACATGATGCACCACATTCTGCTCTTACCCATGTAAATATAAGCAAACTGGTGACCTGGGTGTTGGATGAAACAGGAATGAACAGAATATAGTGTGTGTGTGTGTGTGTATATATATGTACAGTGAAACTCCACCCTCCTGCTTTGTATTATCTCCTGGTCACTTTATGTTCACATAAGTCACAAACTGAAGGCAAAACTGACATTTGTATCACTACACAAGTATAAATGGACTTTAGTTACTCAACTCAAAGGCCAATGGCCTTGCCATAGAACAAACCTTTATGTGATTACTGTAAATGTCAAACGATGTCTTAATGAAATGTATGGTTCAATTGATACATGTATGTAGTAACCAAATGATGGTAAATCCATCTAATGTAAAGTTTTTGCTTTTTGAACATATTTATGAGCTTGTAAAGTTAAATAATGTATGTGTCTAAGTTTTTATGTGTCATAACAGCCAGTGACTACAAATATGTCTGTGGCGAATTGTTTTGAACTTTGAGTCATCATTTTTATACTCTGCTGGTCATCTTGCACTTTTCATAGTGAATAAACTGGCTTTATTTAGATTTCAAATAAACTGTTCTTGAAACAATCTTGAATGAGGTCTCCATTTATTACCACTGTGTGGAAATGTATGACTTGTTGGGAAGTAATAGATGAAGATCTTAAAACAACTTTAGGGTATAACCTACTGCTTTCTAAATCAAGCCTTTTCCAAAGAAAAATTAAGCTTTGAAACACAGGTCCCTGTAGTAGCTCCCGATGCTGAGCCCTCATACTGTAGCTTCAGGTTTGTCCATAATAAGCTAAAAAGAAATAAAGTCAAAGATCCTTTTTTTATTTATTTAATTAAACATTGTCCCTGAAAAGAAAATACAAATGACTACTAAGAGGCTGTTTTCAGTTCGAAATGTAACACCAAGACATATGAGGTTATTACAGGCAGGAAAAAAAGTGCACGTAGCAAAAACTTCAGATGTTACCACTTCAAGCCCCAAATCCTTAAAACTGAAATATAACAGGACAGAATATGTGTGAGTACTTGAAGTAAATTGAGACAAAACCATATTTATCATCAGCGATTTGTCATTCGTGTTTCCTCTTAGAAACACCTGGCCTGTTTGATCAAGTAAATGCAGAAAAAAAATTTAAATACATTCAGATAAACATGAGCACCTGTTTATTTTTTGTTTTTAGATTCTTCCACTCCTAGGCCTTGGGTTTATAAAGGCAAATTGAATGTGACAACAAAGTACAAGGCAAGTCCAACCACCCACCTGATCGCTCTACAGTAGGCAAATAAACTACTATCGACAACAAAATGATGAACAAGCAGAATGACAATTTTTGTTAAAGAAAGCAATACAGAGTAGTAACGGATATCACCAAGAGTAAGGTTTAGGCTGAAGACACAATGACAGAGCCGCCACAAAGAGGCTGTAATTAAATACTGCAGAACCTCGAGGTTAACACTGAAAGATGTTCCCAACTGAAGGCATGTGTTTAATTCTACCATACCTACCTTGGAAAATGCTGTGACTGAGATCTTCCATTATTTTTCTAATATGTGGACTATACATTGATCTAAAAAAAACATGAAATTATGCCAATAAAATTAGTTTAATACTTATTACTGAACATTAAATACAAAAAGAAAGAAAAAAACTTGTTAAAATGTGATGAGAGCAGCAGGTTGGACAGTGACAAAATCTAGGCAAACATTTTTGCAAGTTAATGGGAGCTGCAGATCATTATTGAGACATGAAGCCTGTAATATAATCTTTTTCACTCCAAAATCTATATCTACATCACCTACTGTATTGTGGTGTCGTAGTCTCCTTTGTTTAAAAACTGAATGCCCAAAAACAAATGAAATCTCACTCATTCAAGGAAATGGTTTATTTATTATTATTATTATTTTTACTTGTTTGGCACAAAAACAAATTATCTACTGGTTCTCTACATTTCAGTCATTGGTTGAAAAAAAAAAAAAAGAAAAAGATAATGCTTGACTGAATGAGAACATAAGAAAACAAGTATGCCTAAAGAGAAGAGGCTGTTATTTGAAAAGCATGACTCTATTATTCATTTCAAACTGCTAAGCAAGACTTCATCTGTAGTGCGCTGGACTAGATTTAGCTCATTAGACATGGATATTAGAGATGTGGAAGACAGATAACAGAGGCCTTCAAATACAAAACAAAAACCAATCAACTCTATAAACTAGAACCATTTATGTCAGTCATTGGCAACAGGCAACACAGATGAAAGGAACATAAAAGTGGATATATCAAATCTATATTATTTACAACAAAGTCTAAAATTGTTTAATTACTCCACTTCTAAATGTTCTACAAAAATTGCATAACAGTGTCTTTCCTTAATGTGACAAACTTCTTAAATATGCATACTCTGCATACTTTTATAACACTTCTAACAAAAACAAAATGAGCCACTGATAAATACCCCTTCCCGCCCACAAAACAAAAAAGCCATAGAAAACTCAAAGCACGCTGCATCCTCCCAGTGACATGCCTGTAGAGAAAGCTACCTGATTTATCACTCCATGGAAGGGTGTGTGAGATTTGCCTCTTTAAAAGGAGCAACCTCAAGGGCTCCTATTAAGCTTCTGAGCTGTACTACACAAAAACACCAGTTCCTGGCAGTGGCAGTCCAAGCACAAGACACCAATAGGTGCTGTTCAAGTGATCAACAAAGTTTGTCCTCAAAATTTGTTAAAATAGAAAGCTTGACATTAAAAAAAAAGTTCCATCTTCCATCAAGCTGTTAGTAAATCTTAGATCACCGTTTAGATTGGGTAAGTCAGAGAGCTGGAGAAGACACCCAGTGGTGGGAGACAAAGCATAACATAGTATAACATGTGAGTGAGTGTTTGCGGTGGGTGCAGCTGTCCTTGCCTGTAATTCACGCCTCCTCATGGGCTGTCAGAGGTTTTCATAGCCTCAGTCTGAACCTCCTCTGCCTTCCCTGAGTCCTCCCCTTTCTTGTGTTTCCTAGCATGTTTGTATTTGTCCACGTATGCCTTGACCAGAATGCCCACCTTCACAGGGTTGATCTCCCCGCTCTTGCTGTGGCACACCTGACGCCCAGGAAGACAAGATAATTACATAGAAATTCTCATGAAACTGGTGACTTGAGACCCTGAGAAATGCCTCACTTTGTTACTCAAAAGTTATTAGGCTTTAAGTTGTTGGTCTGTGACAAACCTTTCAGTATCTTGGTAAAACTTTCAACCTACCTTCTGGACAGCTTTGCGTAGAATCTCTTTGTATTCATCCTTGTTGATGTCTCTCCTCTGGTAGAAAGGCTTGATAGCTAGCTTCACCTCCTCTACAGCTCTCTCCTGCATGTGCAGCTTCTTCAAGTACTGTTGGCAAGAGTAAAACATCACAAATGGCATGATATAGTTTTCACAAATATTCTCCAAGTAGGAAGGAGTTAGAATATTTATTCAAAACCAAAGGCGACATGAGACTACTTGAGATATTCAGCTCAGGGTATGAACAAAAAGCCAGATTCACCTGGTCTTTCCTTGAATCCCCTTCCTCTGCCTCTCCTTGTCCAGTGGTTGATAACCTCTCAGGATGTAGACCATCACATCTGGAGAAGGTACTGAGAGGACCAACAGCACCCTTCTTGGAGGAGTCACTGGCTCCTGTGATGTCCTGTGAAAGTCAAGAGAGATTATATGGAATATATTCTTATATGGAATAAGAAAATTACTAGAGTAAAAGATTACAGGAGGACAGAATAAAAGATAAAAGATAGATTCAGTAATTTAGGGCTGTTTTGTATCTTATATAGACTTACATATTACATGTCTATAAATTATATAATGATAAGGACTTCATTTGGAATTAGTGATTAGTTTTGATTTCCACAGTATGGCTTTTACTTTCATTTAACCTGAAAATACTTCAGTATCAGTTTCAGTTTCAACCACATGACTTCAGCCAGACAATGCATTTGCTCCTTCTAGATAAACACTGCCACCCTCTGGTCATGTAATATAACGCTTGATGCATTTCTAGAAATACTTGATGCTAGAAATATAAGGTTAACTCTGCGGTGACAAGCGACTCTGTCCTACCTGACTGGATGTCTGGACTGTCGAAGAGGGTCTGCGAGCTCCTTCCTGCTTCAGCTTCATCTTATACAGAGCCAGCTCTGTGTAGGAAAGAAAATATTTAGCTGAGAGGCACATACAAAACACATTTTGACATCTATCCCTATCAAAATAAAGTTATCCAAATATTATATGTGTGAGTGAAAGGTAAAAAACCCCCAACAAAACTAGGCGATTGTGTGTGAAACTTGATCTAGAATCACTTATTACATCTTAATTCTTTTTATTTTCATTTCTTTACATCACTATAAATTATCCGCATATGTCAGCAGGATCGATTTAAGTTATGTGCGCAGCCAACAAAAACACTTACTGCTTGCAGATTTCTCTGGTTGAGGTCCCTCAGGCTCCTGTATATTCCAGGTAACCCTCTTTACTTGAGTCTTGGATTTCGCTCCCACTACAGTCGATACCTGCTCTCCTTCAGTCTTCCCCTCCTCTACGTCCTTTTCTTGTTTGACAGATGCACCACATCCCTCTGTGTGCTCAGACTTCACATAGTCCAGGTTGTCCAGCATCACATCAACACTGAAGTCATCATCAGAGTCTGAGGGTTGCCGAACTTCCTGCTTTACAGGGACAGTCAGCACAACAGTGTTTGGTGGTTCGGTGGAGGCCATTAACACTGGCTGAGACTGAGAGACTGTATCCTGGAGGCTGTCTGCTGGAACCGGTGTGCTCAGTGTAGAAAATGACATAACAGGGGGAAAGTGACATAATTCTGGGGAACTTGGCTCAGATTTAATTATGGTGATTTCACACGTCTCAGTCTTGACTTCACACATCTCAGTCTTGACTTCACACGTCTCAGTCTTGACTTCACACGTCTCAGTCTTGACTTCACACGTCTCAGTCTTGACTTCACACGTCTTAGTCTTGATGGGGTCTTCTTTGCAAGCATGGATGTCAGTCAGTTCTTTCTTAATTGGTTTAGTAACAGGAAAATCTTCAAACATATCAAGAGATGGTCGTTTTTCTTTCTTAATTTCTTTTCCAACCGTCATCTCTTTCACCATTTCTGCTGTTGTGGCCTGGCTGTCTGCCTTGAGGTCTCTGCCTTCCTTTTTAACTTTACAGGCTGCAGTACAGGAGGAAATCTCCTGTTTATTCACTGTAGCAACTTTTTCCTCTTTGAGGGAGCTTCGAGTGATATCCTTGTCCTGTGACTGTTTTGTGTCTTTAGAGGACAAAACACAGGACCCTGAAGTATTCTGTGAACTCTTGAATGATGATCCTTCTTCTTTCCTTCTCTCTCTTGAGCTGGATCTAGACCTGCATCTCTGCTTGTCTTTTGAGCGTGACTCCACCTTGTCTCTGGAGGAGAGAGACGATTGTTGCAGTTGTGTGTGGTCTTTCCTCCTTTCCCTGGATCTGGATCGTGATTTTGACCGAGATTTTGAGCAAGACCGACCATGTCTCTTGTCCTTTGACACCCGTCTATTCTCACAGAGTCTCTCTGTGCCATCATCTCTCTCCTTGCTCCTTCGTTTATGCTTCTTGTTTCTTGAACGCTCTCTGCTGCTAGAGCTGGAACCAGACCTAAAATCATGATAGACAAAACCTTTAACTGAACTGAAGAAAACAATTTGGCTCTTAATGAAGATCTTAACATCAAACAGAAGGTTACTAAATAGTTGATACCAGGAATACTGGACAAAGTTACATATTTACCTAGATCGCCTCCTGTCTTTGGATCGTGACCGGGGCCGCTGTCTCTTTCTGCGAGTCCTCTCAGGGGAGTTGGACTGAGAGCTTTCTGAGGTTGAGCGTGCCCTCCTCTTTTCTCTGGATCTTGACCGCCTGGAACTCCTTTCTCTGTCCTTCTCCTTTTCTTTATGCCGTCCTCCCTGGCCTGAGACATGATGGTCTCCTCTTCTGCCTCTGTCTGTCTCTGAACTGCTAGTGTGTCGCTCCTTCGAAGCTTGGAAGGTTTTCTTCTTATGGCCCAAATCTTGTGATGGGGACTTGGAACAGGATTTGGTATCCGATTTAGTTTCTGCCTTTTGTTTCTTCTTGATGTGAGCAGAGCTGGAAGCTGATGAATTATTCTTACATTTAGGGGGAGCACTGTTAGGAGTTCCAACACTCTGTCCACTCCCCTCTTCTAGACTCTCTCTCTCAGTCTTAAGACCCAGGCTGTGATGAACAGGTGGTGTGGTGTCTGCTGTCTCTGAATTAAAACTTTTTACACTGTGACCAAACCTTTCAGCTTCCCTTTCATCATCTAACCCTGGCTCTTTCTTAACTTTAGTGTCAGGTAATGCTGTCCATGTTGCAGTCTCAGTGTCTACTAATCTTGATTCTTTTTTAACCTTTACATGTTCCTGTGAGCATCTGACCTCTTGTGATATGGTTTCCTGGGCACTAGCTCCCATTGGTTCTTCCTGTGAGACCTCAATCTCCTGTGTTTCAGTTTTCACATGAAGCAGGTCCTGCTTGCTTTGCACTAAACCCTGCTTGTTTCCTAAACTAGGAGCTTTCCCCTCATGTGTATCATGCCGGGAGCTGCCATCCAGGCTTGTGCTCTCAGCTTCATCGTCTGAGCTGTTTGAGTCCGACAGAGTGGGATTAAAAGGATCATAGATATTATTACTCTCTTGTTCCTTATTGGCCGGCGTATGTGACGCTAGGAGCATCTGTTTATCCCTGTGCAGCTGTCTCTTTTTTGCTTCATCTTTCTTTTCTCTCCAGCGATCCCGCATGCCGTCTCCAAGAGTAGAGGATGCCGCAATGCTTAGCCGCCTTGAATGCCAGGAATTCCCACTGGAGTTAATGCGGAAGCTCACTGCTGATGAAGATGAGGAAGATGAGGAATAACGTGACTGGCTGGCAGGAGAGCCAGTGGAGGAGGTAGAAGAGGAGAATGAGTTGGAGAAGGCTGATGACGAGCCTGCTCCGTCAGGCCTGTGCCTCTGGGCCTGACCATCAGCCCTGCCGGTCTTCTGCTGGTCTACGCTTTGCTGCCTTCCCTTGTCCCCAGCAAGGCTGTTCATGCCTGTTTCTGGCATGTCGTAACCATTACTACTGGTGGTAGAATTACTATTTCCTCTACTACTACTGCTTCTATTACTGTCACTGCTGCCACCTTGACTAGTGCCATCATCTGTGATGCCACTGCTCTCCCTTTTTATTTTTGGTATCCTAGGAAGCACTGACACGTCTACCCACATGGGCTTTGTAGGTGCTTTTTTAGATTGGGACTGCGATGGGGGCTTGCTCTTGGAGCTGGAGTCTAGTGTGGGGTGGATGGATAAGGAGGGGCTGGGGGTTCTTATTCCATTAGTTCCCCGGTGACCAGGAGGGAGGGTGGGTCTGGTCGTATGAGGTGGCTGCAAACTCAGATGACCTCGGGGTGGTAAATCAGGATGGGGAGATGATTGGATGTGGTTGACTGAGGAGGGCATGTAGGGGGGTAAGCGAGAAGAGCTCTGGGAGAAAGGTCTGTTCATGGAGCTATGGGAGGATCCTGGTTGGTCTCCGTTGTAGTGGAGAGATGGAGAACTGTCTCCTTGGTTGGGTGACATCAATGGGTTGATCTGAGTGCTGACATCTTCTGAGCTACTGCTTTTGCTGCAGCCTGGCTTTAATGCAGATGGCATCGCTGTAAGACAAAAATGTACAAATGATAAACACATATAAAGAGTTGGATAATGAAGTTATTTTGCTTCGCTGAGCAGATTACACAACATACACAGTAATTATTTGTAAAACGTCACAGTGTCAGGGAAAACCAGAAAATGGTTTAGACTCAGTCAGTCACAATCAGCTGAGAATGAGTGAGGAATAACTAACTCAATACCAGTGCTGGAGAACACAAGCAGCACTGCTGGCCTCTTGTGTAGCCAGATTTAAGATATTCACCAACTGGACGTGCACTTAACATAAAGGCAAGGCAGCTTTATTTATATAGCACATTTCAAACACAGAGGCAATTCAAAGTGCTTTACATAGGCAAAGAAAAACATTAGAATGACATTAAAATCAATTAAGATAAAATGCAATGAGATACATAAAATCAAATAAAATACAGCTACAGTGCAGTAAAAAGATGTAAGCTGCCAATGCAACAAAGGAAATAAAAGTGCGTTAAGAGAAACCAGTCATGCAGATGCACTGTAGAACAGCAGAGTTTTTAATTTCATTTTGAAAGCGGCTAAAGTTGGGGCGCATTTGAGACATCAGGAAGTTGGTTCCATCTGTGAGCAGCATAGTAGCTAAAAGCAGTTTCACCCTGTTTGGTTCTGACTCCAGGAACAACCAGCTGACTGCTTCCTAAAGATCTAAGTGCCCTACTGGGTTTATATTCTTCAAGGAGATCAGAGATGTATTTTGGCCCAAGATTATTGAGCGATTTATAAACGAGCAGCAGCACTTTAAAATCTATTCTGTAAGTAACAGGAAGCCAGTGTAAGGATTTAAGGACAGGAGTAATGTGCTCCGTTCTCTTGGTTCTCGTTAGAACTCTAGCAGCAGCGTTCTGAATGAGCTGAAGTTGTTTGGCGGTCTTTTTGGGAAGACCAGACAAGAGGCCGTTACAATAGTCCACTCTGCTGGAAATAAAGGCATGCATGAGTTTCTCTAAGTCTTGTCTGGACATGAGACCTCTAAGTCTATTTGTTTGAGGTAATAAAAAGCTGATTTAGTTGTTGCCTTGATGTGGCTGCTGAAGCTCAGGTTTGAGTCTATTAAAACACGAAGATTTCTAACTTGGGTTTTCGTCTTTCTAGCTCTGGAATCAAGTTGAGCAACAACTTTCAATCTTTCCTCCTTCTTGCCAAATACAATGATTTCTGTCTTGTCTTTATTTAATTGAAGGAAATTGTCCAAATGGCCATTTACATTTAAAAAGTGATTGAGTTGAATAAAAACAGCTTTCTCAATAATTTTTCCAATAAAAGGAAGATTAGAGATCGGTCTGTAATTATTCAGAATTGAAGGATCCAGGTTGCCTTTCTTTAGAAGGGGCTTAACAACTGCACTTTTCAGTGATTTTGGAAAGATGCCTGATAGGAGTGAGCCATTCACAATTTTCAGCACATCCATTTCCAAGCAACTGAAAACATTTTTGAAAAAGGTGGTTGGCAGGGTGTCAAAACAGCAGGTGGATGAATTAAGATGGTTCACTACATCCTCCAGAGTTTTAGTATTGATGGTGCTGAATGTTGACAATCTGGCCAAATTGTTTCTGTGCGGTTTCAGAAATGGTCTGGCTCCATTGTTTGACATGGAGGAATTTATGGCCACTGATATTTTCGATTTTTATACTAAAAAAAGATGCAAACTCTTATTATTATTACACTTATTAAGTGATATGAAATCGGGGGCTGGTTCTTTTGGGGGATTAGTTAGCTTATCCACAGTGGTGAACAAGGCATGAGAATTGTTGATATTCTTGTTGATGATGTTAGAGAAAAAGGCTTGTCTAGCCTTCTTTATTTCTGAATTGTAAATAC
>LKNJ01004941.1:0-25114 GCA_002120245.1 Maccullochella peelii | reverse complement strand
AGAGTGAATCAACAGAGTCTGATGTTAAGCTTATTTTCATGGACATAGCTTCCATGAAAAGACAACGCTCGTTTATATACCTTTTTTTGACAGAAAGTGATCTGCTTTGGGTATCAAGATAGTCAAAATCTGTCGATTCAGTGAAGTTATCAACAAAATTTGTACTGCTTTCTTACAGTGCAGACACACTAGAGGGCTCCTGTATGCCAGATTGCACTTTCCTCTCTAGGATTCTTTTCATTTGGTGTGTGTCATGTCTGAGGTCTTCTATGGTGCATTCATAAATAGAAGCAAATTAAAATAGAGCCTCCTCTTGGCAAAATGTGGCACTTGCAGGATTTAAGGCTTGGATAACCATGATTATTTCACAATTTGGTTTTGTCTATTTAGTTCACTCACCATGTTATCAAGGACAGGGTAGGATATTTTGGCACGAAAAGTGTCCTTGGTCTGCTCAGAACGCTCACCTAATGGGAACATTACACTATGTCCACCTAGCCTTCTCCTCTGTTTTGTCATTCTTTTTGGAGGTTTTCTCTCAACATTGCATTGTTCAGCAGTATTTTAGACTTCTTTTCAGAGTCCTTCGAAGTAAGATTCATCCCTCATGGATAGATGCCAATATTTGGTCCATGTTTGTTCAACTCATGTTCAACTCAATTCAAAAATGGCAGAAAAGAAGGAGCAGCTGGAAATGCATAGGAATTGCGATGCAACATTTCTGGGGAGGTGCACATCAGGCTATGGCGTAGGCTATGCCGTAGTAGCTGCAATTCAGAATTATAAATCAGACTTAACAGTACACAGATACCTTGCCCTGTGAGTATTCTAGCCATGAGTGTATAGTGTACCACGAGGCTTGAAAGTTTCTTCGCCTGTTGCCCTGTGTCCGGAGAAAGAGTTTCAGGCATGGCTGGACTGCTCCATTGGCTCTTGATTTGGAAATGTATGCTAAAAAAAAAGAGGAAGAAAAATGAGCAACTTCAATTATGCTACACAGCAGAGGTTAATAACAATCAAGATCAGCCATTAATAATAATAATAAACTTGATTTATATAGCAAAAACAAGTTTACAAAGTGCTTCATGGACATAAAAACAGAAAATACACAGTGCAATTACAAATTAGAAGAAGTTCAACAGAAACATTAATAAAAGACAATTAATAAAAATCTTAATATCTTATCTTATGTTTTATCTCTTATAAAAAATATTTTTTAAAAGAGTTAAACTATTTTCCCCATTCTACATCTAACAGATGATCTAGGTCCTTCAATCTGCTTAGAAAAATAATAGACTTGTGTCCATTCACCTTACTCTACTCCGATAGAGGTGTTTCTATTCATTATATAATGATGAATATAGTTAATAGTCATTTCGGTTAGAGTGACATGAATCAGTCCTATTCATAAATTATGAGGCTGCATGTAAACATAGCGACCATGTCAGAGTGGGCAAAACTGAAGTATTCAAGTGCATGTGTGAAAGAGTTGGTATACCTGGAGGTCCACTTGGGTCAGTGGATAGTGGGGGCTCCTCTCTCTCGCTCTCTGAGTCTGTCTGTTGTGTTTGTTTGGGTCTTTGGGAAACACACACACACACACACACACACAAAAAAAATCAGGTGTCAGACATCAAGGTGCTGAAACTATTTTCCAAAAGCTTTAATGCATTTTCTACATGATTTGTTTAACATATAGAACACACTAGTGGATAACATCAGAGAAGGTAACACGGGAACAGCCAAGTGTATGTGTAAGAGAGTTGGTATACCTGGAGATCCAGCTACTCTGAATTGAAGAAGGATGCTATATCTGCTGTCTTTCTCTTCATTTTATTTCCTATGCAAAATTCAGAATATAGCAAACATACCATCATTATGGTTGAGGCAGATGATCACCCACGCTGGTTCTGGTTCTGCTCGAGGTTTCTGCCTGTTAAAGGGAGTTTTTCCTTGCCGCTGTCTCCTAGTGCTGCTCTTGGTGGGAATTGTTGGGTCTCTGTACACATAAGGAGTCGGTCTAGACCTGCAATATATGGAAAAGTGCCCTGAGATAACTGTGTTGTGATATGGCGCTATATAAATAAAACTGAATTTAATTGAAATTATAACAAATTATAACAATGTTAAAGCTGGGGTTGGCAAAATCTGTGCAATCTATGCAAAACTTTCCGCCACTCTCTCTCTGCTGCCTCGTATCACTCCGCTAAGCCCCTCCCACCAAACCCATAACTTCGACCGGCAGCAGAAGGAGGCGGTTACCCTGCGAAACCTCATCCCTTTTAGGGCTGACTCTGCACGGCATGAGCCTCACCGAGACCGCGTTCCCTCCCGCCGTGACTTGTCTTTTCAAAGACGCCCCTCCAGCAGCGGGATGAGAGGCTAGTACACCACACACACACACCACCGTCCCCCCTCAAAAGGTATTCCCCACTGTTTCCCCACGGTCGAGGCAGATGACCGCCCACCCAGAGCCTGGTTCTGCTGGAGGTTTCTTCCTGTTAAAAGGGAGTTTTTCCTTGCCACTGTTGCTTGTGCTTGCTCTTGGTGGGAATTGTTGGGTCTCTGTACACATAAGGAGTTGGTCTAGACCTGCTCTTTATGACAAAGTGCCCTGAGATAACTTTATGATATGGCGCTATATAAATAAAACTGAATTGAATTGAATTGTTTATCATCAGGCCTCTTTGACATGTCGATGTGAGCGCCATGGCATCGAACATAATGGGCCCAAAGCTCCGCGTTGTTTACTATACACTGCTGTAGGCAAAGGAGGTGTTGGAAACATCACAAGTTGCAGGATTTTCCACCATTGAATCAGGCTTTCACCGTCTGAAGGGAAGTGCATGCATCTGCGTTTGTAGCTCAGCCAATACGAACGCAGCATCTCTCTGAAATAACCAATGATTGGCCAAAGTCTCCTGTCACGGGATAGATTTTCTGAAGCCTGAAAACAGAGCCAAGAGGAGGGGCAGAAGTAGAGGTTTGCTCTCAGACCACTTGAATTACAATATGCTGGACGGTTATTATGGAATTTTTGCCCAATGATGCCAAAAAAATACTGCCTACCCCACCTTTAACTGAACAAATATGTTTATGAAATTGCCTGCTCAACTTATCAAGCCATGACAGATGCCTCTGTAGTAAAAACAATCTAATTATGATTTATTTCAATGTAGCTAATCTAATCAAGTTACTGTAGCAAAAGGTTAAATCTTGCAGCAAATGAATGTATCCTTTAGCACAGGTGTGTTTGCTCTAACTTTTTTTTGGATTATCTAAAGACAACCCCCTACTAGGAAGCTAGGCAGAAATGATACTGGTGAATTACTATTTGAATAAAACGGAATGCACTAACATACGCTAATGAGAAGTGAGTAAACACACTAACACCAGATCGGCATCATGCATGCAAAATATTGTCTCCAAATTCCCTGATAAAAAAACGTTCTTATTACATGAATGACACAATTTTATTTTCTTCTGCTGGCTTTATGCTGGTTCAAATCCTACCTCAAAAACAGAATAGAAAATAGAAGAAGAAAATCAGTGAGTGAGGATCAAGGATACGGTGTCGCCCACTCTCACTTGTAATGGTGGAGTGCCCCAGGGCTCTATTCTAGGTCCACACCTCTTTAGCTTATACATCACTGATCTGCCTTCAGCATGTATTGGAGCTAACATCCAAATGTACGCAGATATAGGCCTACATGAAAAAAAAGCTGTGAAGAAGCTGCTCTTAAACTTACACAGATAACGAATAATTGTTATGAAGTGGCTTGCAGACTCTTGCTTGCATCTTAATGTAAAAAAACCCCAGTCTGTATGTTTTTCACAAAAAGAGCAAATGTTTCTCAACAACATTACATTTATGCATCAGGTGAGAAGTGGTTTCCAGTTTCAAATACCTTGGTGTCATTTTGGACTCAACTCTCTGCTTCAAAAAACGAGTTAGGCAAGTTGTTTCAAAAATAAAATTCAACCTAAACAATTTAAGATTTATTGTAAAATACCTGACACAAAAGCTGCTAAGATTTACTTCAATGATATGATTTTCTCACATATAACATATGTTTAACTACTTGGTCTCTTACCATTGATATAATAATAAAGCCTGTACAAGTATATAGTATATAAACAAGCTTTTAAAGGTACTGTATGTAATGTTTTACATGTATTAATTGCTTTATATTGCTTGTGTGTGAACGGACTGTAATGTAACTTACAAAATGAGACCTTTCCCGACTTTCTCGGTTGCCTGTGGACTGATTTCTATGTTAAGGACTCGGGACTAACATCTGGTCATTACAGTGATGTTGATCAATGTGCATTGTCCCTGCATAGAAAATAAAAAATAAAAAAGAATTTCCTGGCTTCAGCCTTCAATTCAATTTAATTCAGTTTTATTTATATAGCACCATATCATAACAGAAGTTATCTCAGGGCGCTTTTTCATATAGAGCAGGTCTAGACCGACTTTTTATATTTACAGAGACCCAACAATTCCCACCAAAAGCAGCACTAGGAGACAGTGGCAAGGAAAACCTCCCTTTAACAGGCAGAAACCTCGAGCAGAACCAGGATGATATGGTGACACAGCTGGGGGTCAAGGCTTCACAGTTGGCACAAGTCACACTGCTGTCTGAAAAGAGGCTCTTATTGGCAGCTCATTAGCTTGAACCCAGGCACCCAGGCAGGAGGTGACACAACCCCATACACACATACACACACACACACACACACACACACACACACACACACACACCTCCAATTAGAGAAACGCCAGCTTGATTAAAAGCTGCAGAATGTCATGTAGCAGCTGGAGGTGCAGTAAATGTCATAATAATGCTGTACAAGGAATCCTCCATTATTCCATAAGAGCACAATGTAATCAAATATGATATTTTAAAACATTTCTTCCATTTCTTCCTTTCTTGTCTTCCTTCGTTGCTCAGTTTGACATCTTTGGACATTCCTTCATAACAGATCTAATTCAATCATTAGCCGGTTTATAGTGATGGGCTGTCAATTTTTGAGTCACTTTTATGTAAAGGCCATGATGTCAGATCTATTAACATTTTCAGACTTGACTTGACAAACATGACTTGAGAATGAATGCAGTCACAATTATGTAAAAGCTATAAGAGAGCAAGGTTAAAAATGCTTTCAAAGATATTGAAAGTCTCTTCTTCTGCCTCTTAAAAGCACTGTAATACATTTTTCATTAAATAATCATGTCTTATGTACAAGGAAACCAGTTTAAAAAGCTATGAAATAATGGGAATGAGCCAGGTAGGGGTGGCAAAAGTGAAAAACACATCAACTGACACTTCACTTACATTCATCTCTTACTTTTCAACAAAAAAATTAAAACTACCTTTAGAGCTTACACTTTAACTGACACTTCATCTGCTTTCATCGGTTACATGTCAACTGACAATTTAAAACTGCATTTCTTCTCTTACTCGTAAACTGACATTTCAACTACTTTCATCTTTTCCTCTTCAACTGTCAGTTCAACTGCCGTCAGTGGTTACAAGCCAACAGTCATTTGAACTGCTTTTACCTCTTACTCTTCAACTTCCAGTTCAACAACTTTTAGTGCTTCCATTAAAACTTCAAGTGCTTCCATTGCTTAAGCTTAAACTGACACATCATCTGTTGTCACCTGCACGTTAATCGGTGTGCAGTGGCTTGGTGTTGTATCTCTCTTCAAGTTGGGATTGCAGGTTAATATTTCTACTTGTGCTACAATCAGCATGGCCATGTAGTGACACTCCCACACCGCCGCACAACCCTGCGCTAATTGCGCAAGGTAATTGGTCTGAATACAGCCTTACTCTTAACATTTCAACTGCTGCTATCTCTTTCTCTTCAACCCCCAGTTTTAACTTCTTCCAGAGCTTACAGTTTAACTGACACTTCATCTGCTTTCAGCTGTTACATATTTCAGTAAGTGACATTTCAACTGCCTTCATCTCTTACTCTTGAACTGACATTTCAACTGCTTTCTCTTAATCATCAACTTCCAGTTTTAACTACTTTCAGAGCTTACAATTTCAAGTGCTTTCATCGCTTATACTTGTGTCAGTTCAACCAATAGATGTTTACGTTTACCTTTTGTCCAGCTTTGTTGTCCTTGTTTTTAACTGTCTATTTCTGTGTAAGTACATCGAGAGCAACGAAAAACCAGAGTCAAATTCCTTGTATGTGTAAACATACATTAATGCCAATAAAGCTCATTTTGATTCTGATTCTGATCAATGACTTTGAACTCCGAGCATGTCCCTGTTCTTTCTGATTATAACTGTGTAGTCACAATACTTTTCCTTAGATTTAAACAAAGGCCACTGCAAAGTTAAATGTTATAATACATAGAAAAATAAAACAGGCCATTACATGCAGTACAGCTCTTTCCTTCTCTCAGGCCCTGAACTGTGGCTGGTGTGCTATGCCAAAAATAACAGATTGTGTGCTGGCAGATAAAAGCCTCCTTCCTGACCATAGATCAAATTGAACCATTTGCAGTTGATTGGCAGTAGCAAAATACCATGCCTCATAACAGATTCACTCTTAAATAGCACTTACGAATGATTTGAGAAAACTTAACAAATTCACCACATACACAATCTTCTTTGATTTAAAATTTTCTGTTAGGTATGAATTAAATTCACGAGTGTTCCAGGCCTTTCGTATGAGTCATGTACAGATAGTCTGCCTCTCTCCACAGGGAGAAAAACACTAGTTTGTCGTAAGAATTGTAATGCCTTAATCAGAATGAATTTGGATTTTAAGTATGTTAATGAAATCAACTAAAATATAAATATAAAATCAAAAGAACTAAATTATTTCTAGAAAAATTATTTAAAAAAAACAAAATCTGTTCCCTGTATCAGTGTATTGTGTATCATGCCTTAATTTACTGAGAGGATCAACAATGGGTTTTTGTGGCATGAGTATTTTGGCATAAAAACTTACACAATTCAATAGGTGTCACACCCTAACAGCTGCCTCAGGGTCTTTAGGAAAGTTACTGTCCAGAAGAACATTCTCCGATGCACCTATTAGCGTAACCTCACTTACAATGGTAATGCATTCTGTGGTGGATTTTCTTTCTTCTTCTTCGTCAGGACTGGATGTCATTAATTAAACTTCAGCTTACTATAAATTAAAGTAGGTGAGGTACCTCTACCCTCACTGACGAGGGACTCTGAGTCAAAGAAAAATGCACAAACAGCGACAGAGACTGAGTGTAAGTTCAATTCACGTAGGTTTATTTGCATCAATACAGTAAATCGTGTTGTCTTGAGAGCAACCAACTAACAAAGAAAAGTTACAGCGTTTTATACCCTAAATTGGGTGGTGACCATCACGTATTTTATCCCTTGGTCATTCAGGCTCTGACTTATGCCATCCAAACAGTGCTTCTATAATGAAATCTGTCCTTGAAGGAATATTTTAAATTCACTAAACATCCTGCTTTCCCATACTTCATCCTCCCATACTTCATCATCCATCCTCGCTCCAACAACAGCCAGGTTGCTGCGACCTCCACATCCTCTTTTATCTGACCACCAGATGCTTGAATCAGCAGTTTGCTCTTTTTCCCATCCTGCCTCATCCTGTTATTTTGCCATGCAATCTGACTGTATGGACAGGTTCACTCACATCCACACACACATGTAGGGCCTTATTTTCTATGAGTACATAGTGTGAGTACATTACAGTTATTGTATATAGATAAAGAGTCAACATAATTCATTTCCCACTTCCACAATTTTCTTGTCCATCTCCATGACTGTCATATCCCCTTGAGCGCCTTACATTTTTGTCACGAACCACTTTGCTTTAGCAAGAAAATCTAACTTCATGTCAGACCATTCCTTATTTTTTTCTGTCAGTGGACAGTTCAGATAGACAGCAGTAGATTTTTCCTGGTCTCCTAATTTCTTATGTTTTCATCTGCTGATTTTCAACAGCAGGACTTGACTCTGCAGTATGAAGTTCTTTTTACACACTCGGTAACATTTTTGTGAATGACACTTGCCCACAACTGGAGCAGAACAGGTATCCTATATAGCAATTGGGGGCATCAATTATGCCCGATTAAATCTCTCAAAGGTACACCTCCTCGTGAAAAGGTAGCATACATCATGTTAAAATGAACAAGTTTCTGCAGTTAAGAGAGTTTGGTGAATCCATATTGGGACATTTGTACGAGCAGATCTTGTGGGAAGAAGTAAAAGAGGCTGAGGATAACAAGATTAAAGGCGTGTTCAAACAGAAAGCGAATTATTATTTGACAGCTGAATATTTTTGCGTAGGGCGATTAATTGTTTTTATATCAAAAAAGTGATTTGAAGGGGTGCAATTTTCAAAGTTAACTTTTTAACTTGTTACAGCTTGTGTGTCTTGCTGTAACAAGTTATACCATTCATTTAATTAACTACAACAAATTTCTCAGCTGTAGTTAATTAACATCAGTTCTGTGAGTGAAACATCACTCTGTATCATTTTGATGTATGAAAAAATTAGGAGTGGTTTGTCTTTTTACTGTTCAAAAAAGACAGACAGAGTGACAGGTCTTCTTGTACATAAACGATCTTGATGGTCGCCTCATGCCAATTTCAAACTAGTATCTGGCAGCTAGCTGTAGTTAAATTCATAGAAAATAAGTGCATTTTTAATTGCAATTACTGTATTGCAATTTAGCGCAATTCAATATCTTCCTCAAATACGTCTGCCAAAGCTTTGCATTTCGGCTTTCCTTAGATCATTTCTGGATTGTCTAGTATTTTTTATAGCCAAATAGCCAAAAAAAAGAGTTCCACTATGGATCTGTTGTGGCTGGAATTACATAGCTAAACCCAAAGCATTCCTTGTTGTCATATCATTAACCTAAACTACTGGCTGCTCTTTCTCTCACAACTCTGTGCAGTTAGTGTTTTAACTGATCACAGTGGAGCACATTTGACAGATGTCATTGCTGCAGCAAACATGGCTTTATTTATGGATTGCTCTGGGAGATCTTTAACTTTAACTTTTATTGCAGAGATTCGGCCAGCAGTCAGTGTGCATAGTGAGCAGTGGGTTTTTTTTATAATGTAATGTGCACAATGGAAGTCACTGTGGCAGACTTAAAAATAGATTGGGCGTCTGAATTGAATTATAAAACTTTACCTCTTGGACACCCTTCCAAATGGTAGCATAAGCCTGCTGTCACTTGAACTCTGACCTTTGACCTCCTCTCTCTGTTTCAGGTCAAGCCACCATTGAGCCCAACGAGAGCCTACTAAGCGTGGGGTCTGGTGGGATCAGCATGGGAGGCCTCAAGTCAGTCCTGGAAGATGCTGTGTCGCCAGCCTTCGGCGCCACCATCATCATCATCATCACGGTCATCGTGTCTGGCAGTGCCTACCTCTGCTTCCTCAAGTACGTATGCGCCGGCTGCTGCAGGCCTATGCAGGTGGCCCCCACTGTGGACGTGGACCCCAGCAAAGTCGAGGAGCAAGTGTAGTGAGGCGAAGAGACTGAAAAGCGACACGGACAGAAAGAAAGCGGAAAAAAGAGAAAGGAGAAAAAATTTACAGAATGGATTCAGTTAGCAACATGCAACACTTTCCATTGGATCGGTGTGATTCTGGTTATGTCAAACAAACATCATGCGAGGATGCTAAATGGAAACAATCTGTCAATCAGCGACTCCCTTTCTGGTCGCTGCAGATCTGCAACACTCACAGTGTGTCACAGAGAACCCTAATAAGCTGCTGGTTGTTGGCAGCAGAAGCAGGGTCAAATAAGGCTATTTCCTATTGTATAGTAGTAGTACTAGTATACTGTATACTTTGTTCCACAAAATTGATTTTTCATGGTTTCCTGTAGCTTAAACAATTACATTTCTTTATACTGCAGAAACCAAAATAGTCTGGAGACCTGTGTTAATCAGACTTCAAGCCCTCTCTGTCTAGGCTGTGTAGAAAGCAGCAATTCATTGCAGGGTCAAATCAACATGACTGTAAGGCCAGATGACATTGTGTCATCAGGAGATTTCTGTCTTGACATCTGAGGAACAATTTGGCTGGTTTAGCCATTTCCCTTAGGGGAACCCCAACCAAAATATCAAGCATGTTTGATAACAATCAGGATGTCTCAGATGAGGTCAGGAGCATGGCAGGTCAATAATCTAACTGGGGCTCGCCAAACCTCAGGAGCTGCTTCAGGTTCCATACAAACCCTGCTGACAGGTCTTGAATCAGCCATCTCAGCCGTTCCATCATTTAATGGATTTTGAACAGCAAAGGGAGTTGTTAGAGTTGCAATTGAGGTAGAAAAAGAAATTGAAATGTTAAAACTAAGCATGCAAAATTGGATGTGCAGCAGTAGCGCTTAGAGCTGGCAAAAGAAGGTAAGTTGTCAGAGTTATGATTTGGTGAATTTCTTTATTAATCCCTTTAGGGGAAATGTTACACACACACATAGGCCCGAAATGCACACATGCACACACAGGACCTATACACATGCAGTTGGGGAGAGATGTTAGAGTGAAGGGGCTGCCACATACAGCTACTAACTACCTCTCCAGCTACCAGTCTACACTCCATACTGACTTGAAGCGGCCACCCTCCGGTTCCAGAGACAAGAGCTACTTTTTTCGTTAATAAAAGCCCCAGACTTTAATTATAGAAAATCTTCAGGCAGTGAGTTTCAATTATAGTAGCTTAACACCAACGTGGAACAACTGAAATGAATTAGCGAATGTAAACAATATTGTTGTTAGAGAAGAGAAACCGAGACCAACAGAGTGGTGAGTATTACATGACTCTGTTGTTGTACTGATAGAATTAGTGCTGTGGAAATGTATGTTATACTAAATGTATCAAGACAACATGTAAACACTGAGGAAGAGTTGAGTTTGCATTAACTGGGGAATTAGTAAAGCTTGTCACTAATATATCCTGTTTCAAATAAAGGCCTGGCAGTGTTTGAGAAGTTATGGTAAATGCTGACATCTGGATATCATGTTTTTATCAGATATGACCACAGACACAACAAACCACCAGCCATAGTCACAGAAGCACATTGCAGTTTTACTTAAGTATGAGCGGAAGTATATTTGGTGGTTGCATATCCAGCTCATCTCAGCTCTGTGAGTTGACTCCTTCCTCCTGTGCTGCCAAGATCTTGGCTAATTCATGCTTTCCTCTTCTTTCCTTACACACCAGTGTTGAAGCGCTGTACAGATTTTTCTTCATGCTTTGTCCCATTTGGTGGAGGAACTTTGCTGCAGACTGCTCTGTGCGCTTAAATTAGCTGTCACTTGTTGTGCTGTGGAGCCTTTAGTGCTGTGGAAACCTGCAGTTTCTAAGACTTGACTGATGAACAGATTTGTTTGCTTATGCTTTGTTTTCTTTTACAGGGTTATAAACAACATACTTTGTGAATTCAATGCCGCTGGGCATCCACACGCTAGCAATGATGCTATCGTCTGATGTTAAGTTTACAAAAGGAGGCTTGGCTTCTGGACAGAAGAATTCATTGAATATTACTGTGACTGTGTGTCTCATATACTGTTGTGTTCTCTACTCCATTTTGTGTAACAGGCTGTGGTGACCATGTTGTTTGTGAATAAATGTATGGCCAGGCAGGTGGTTGGCCACAAAAAATTACAAAGTAATAATAATAAAGTAATAAATACATTAATAAAATAAATGTACCATCTTTTTATTTCTGTGTTTACATGCATTTAGGGGAACTCCACTGATGTCAAAGGTTTCACTTTTCCAGTTATGGGGAGTCCTAGTGAGCCTGTTAAAACAGTTCATGTCAGTATCATGTCTTCTGTGGCTCCGAGGGAGATGTGTCAAGTCTGAGAAAATAACCCTGATGATAAGTGGGAAGGTTATCTGGAGTTGAATTTGGACACTCCTAATGAAAAACACTATTAAGTTGTATTGTTGGGTATAGGATCCAATGTTTTTGGGGCTTGACACAAACTAGGGACCAGTGGTGAGATGAAGATGTGAGATGCATATACTTAAGTACAATTATGAAGTATTTCTATTTTTTCTGTTTGTATGGTACTTTTACTCCTCTACATTTCAGAGGAAAATATTGTACTTTTCACTCCACTACAGCTATAATTATTAATGCATATTAAGATTTTACACACAGAACATATGATGAGCCTATAAAATATGATGAATTGTAATAGATTCACCTACTCAACAGTATAGTAAAAAAAGTAAAATAAAAAAAAACAAAAAGTAGAAAACACTTAATCTGCCTTAAAATGCTCCTTAAATGTTAATGCATTGGTAATAATAATCCAATAATATATGAGACTCACAAGGTCCATTCTGCTGCATAATTAGTACTTTTACTTGCAATGGAGTGCTTTTATATTAGTATAGTATTTATACTTTTACGTGAGTAAATTATCTGAATACTTTCTCCACCACTGCTAAAATATCCTCAAAGTATACTGATTAAAAATCAGGATATCTCAGCCACTGCTTTTTGATTTTCTATGTTTTTCTAACTTCTCTAACTTTATTTCAGTGCAATACTGAATAACATGTATACTCTTTTAAGTAATCTGATTATTTCAGTTATTTTAGTTATATTTATATAGATTTATTTTTTTCCCAGTAACCAGATTTTCTAAAAGTCTTGTAAAACAAACAACCTGAGGCCTGTGACACCAAGCGAGTCCAACTTAGTCTGGCTTTCTTTAGTCTATCAGTAGCAGCCATCTAAAATTGCTGGATCTGAATGAATGTGTTACCCAGATTTCTTTACCTGTTCCAGTCTCTAGCTGTAGAGGTCCTTCAAAGTCAATTTATAATTGTGGACAGAATAATATCAATGTTCATGTGGGGGGGCAAAAGACCCAGAGTCAGATATGAAACTTAACAGCTTAGATAGCAAAGATAGAGTTGGTATGGGTCTTCCAAAGTTGAAGGAGTACTTTTGTGCTGCTCAACTAAGACCTGTGTGTCGTCGGTGCAAGCCAGAATTTGGATTCAAGTAGAAAGACATGGGAAGAAGTAAGCCGATATCCAATTCAAAATATGATTGGAGATAAAGAGCTATACAAGGAAATCAAATAATAATATGTATTCAGTAACAGTATGCTGTATATGTCAGATTAATGGTTTAAAATATAATATGAAAATATATATAATATAAAAAAAGATTTGGAAAGATTAAAATAGGTAGCTTACAATAGTAACTTCAAACCAGCTCAATATGACCAAGGATTTAAGCAATGGGTAGCAAAAGGAATAACAGCAGAGCAGGAGAGTTTCCAAAATCTGAGAGAAAAATATGATTTGGGGGAATGTGAATGGTGTCATCCAATATGGTCATCATGTTATTTGTCGAGGACATTCAGATATCTGATTTCATACATGCTACAATATTATCTGATGTAATTCGCATTTATTTTTATAATTTTGAATTTGGGTGAGACAACAAAAATTGCAGGGTGCCTGTGCCTATTTCTCTCATTCAGCTACAGTGCCAGTTGTAACAACCCAAATATTTAATTGATCTTAGATTACAATGAAAGTCATAGGATTCCTGGATTACTTTTGATGGTATGTAATTGAGTGTTAGGATCTGTGTTTTAGAAATATTGATATCCTAGCAGCTTCCTTGTCTTATCTCTATATCTCAAATTTTATCAGTCAAATTTCTGTTCATCTGTATTCCAGCAGAGGGCTCTTGATAGCGTTTTATTCAGTTGTATTGATTTATTGTTCCAAATCCAAATCGTTATAATACTTTGTATAAACATTTCAAATACACACAGTCAAACGTTTTTTCTGTGTTTTGTGGTTGTTCTATTATATGAGCAGTTCTCCTGATATTTTCCTGAGTTTGACGACCTTTTATGGACCCTGTTTGATCTTCATCTATTAGTTCTGCTATAAAGGTTAATCTTTAATTTTTTCGAGATAATTGACATATACAATTTATAATCTATAGCTTGCACAACTATCCTTATTCTTGCCCGGTTTTGGAATGAGTGAAATTATTGCCTCTGCCCATGATGGTGGTATTTTGTTTTCTTTGAGAGTCCAGTTGGAAAAAGGTCTGGAGTAATGGTACCAGCTCCTCCTTAAACATTTTGCACCATGCTGCAGGGTAGCCATCACTTATGCACAAATAATCAAGCATTATTTGTGCATAAGGCCCTCTCGCTTTACACCTTGGAAGTCCTTGGATTGTCTAAGAGCAATGGCTAGAGGTTTGATGGCAACGGCGAAGAGTTGAGGGGATAAATTGCAGCACTGGCATGTGCCTCTGCCAAGAAATACTCAGATTGCTGTCCATTAGTAATAACTGTGGCTAGAGGGTATGTGGCTGCTCAGCACCACCCGAGTGGTTTTCAAACAGTTAGTATTCTATGAAATAAACGGTGTGAGAGATGTGCGTGGCCGGCTGTTTTGAAGAAACAAGGAAATTTCTACGGGCGAAAGAGAAATCAATTATTGTCTGTTCTTGTCGGTGACCCGAATTCAGTATTTCTCAGCTGCGACTTGACCGTGGAGTATGCTGCTTATTCCTTGGAGACCTCAACGCTGTAGTCAGGGTAGATGTGTATTCCAGAGCCACTTATGCGGACGTTGTTGCTCCTTGATCTATTTTCAAGATGTTGTTGAGTGACGTTTTTATGTGTTGAATTGTCTGTTCGTGCCGGTAAATAGTTGCTCAGTCAGCAGAGAGTTGGATGGATAGTTTGGCTATAATGCAGTCCTCCATTGATTTAAGAAGTTTCTCCATGCCTGCTCCATTCATCATTTCGATTATTTTCAGAAGACTGCTCGCCTGTAGGTTGGTTTTGCTTTTTAATAGGCATCCCATATTTATTAGGCTTTTGCTCAGGTTTGCAGAGGATAACTGTGGTAACAAAGTGAGTGTGATTCAATTTTAGACTGGGTTTCAACAGAGCTCTCTAGGTTTGCAACCTACATTAGTCAAACCAGAAGTCTGCTTAACCAGATTCCTCATGGTTTTCAGTGCGCATAAGTGTTCACATATGCATGTCTAACACCTACACAGCAACTGTGTGATCTTCCTGCTATAAGCTGAAAAGCTGATAACTACATGTTCTCACACCTGGACAGAACAGAACAGAATGGGCTCTATTCAGAAGTCAGACACACAGGCACACAGTAATTAAAAACTATTCTGCGCCGTTGTGTGTGAGCGTGACTGTGAAAATCAGCAGCATACAGTAGAGGGGACAACACTTCTGTTCTGTTTTCCACTTCTCTGGAGGCAATCTATATGTGTAATTTTTCAGTGATTCATTCACATGATTCATGCAATAAAAGTACTGATGCATGACCACCGATTTTCAACAACAAATGATCCAGAGATGAATGGGAAAAAGACTAAGCCTACGGTTCAGATGATCACTGTTTCAAAGTAAGTGCTGTAGTCAAACCTGGCACATATGTGCGTGTATGTGTCTCAGCAGGCCTGCTGGGATACTGCAGACATCATGCAGTAGATGATGCACTGTAAGAAAACTAGGATGATTGACTGTAAGCAGCACTATGTCTTGTCTTTGAACCCCAAGTTAATGACAGGTTTGCAGGAAGTCAGAACATTTTTATGGACTGTCACTCATTGTCATTAACCTGGAATGTCAGGCAATTTCCCAATTTGTCAAACATTTGACAATGACACCCCCTCCTACAGCTCTGTAGCTGTAGGAGGGAGCAAAGTAGTGTGCCCTATATGTAACAAAGCGGTAAGTAAAGGTGTGGAGGTCCCAGTGGCCTTTTTATTAACTGTAGCCACAATTTCTCCCTAACCATAAAGGAATAGGTTTTGGAAATATGCTTATTTGAATTCCTTCTGAAAGTTAGATGAGAAGATTGATACCATTCTCAGGTGCTTATGCTAAATATGAAGCCACAGCCAACTGCAGAGCAGATGAGGGAAGTGGGAACAGGTGTATAGATGGGTTAGGTCATGAGGGAAGGAGAGAAAGTCCGAGGGTATCTGGTGGATGGACTGAAAATGGCAATGAAGGGGCGTGGGGGATAGGGAATGTGGCTGAAGAAGAGGGACAGACAGGCAGACTGTGACAGGAACAATTTTTTGCCCAGGCCAGTGACTTCCTGGAGTCTTGGGAGTACTGGAGAAAGCAAATAAGTATTTCACCCTAAATGTTACCTTAACCTTAACCATAAGTTATTTGCTATAACCATGATTTTTCCCTAACCTTGACTATACTGTAGTTGTCAAGTGCAGATACAGTATTTTGAAAGCAAAAATTTTAAAAAATGCTGGCACTGGGTTTGGAGGTTTGACTCCACAGCTCTTTTTACATTATACACTCCATATATGTATTTCACCATTTGTATTTCTACATAATAGGTGCATTTACATGTACACAGAAAAACAGGTTACTCTAAGAAGTTAAGTTACGCAGGATGTCATGTTCAACTCTGAAATAACTTGATGAAAAAGTCCAGTGTGCTGATTAAAGCTTAGTGCTGAAATAGGACTGTTAATGGTCTTAGACTTAGAAGTCTTAGACTGGGGGTTTTGACAGTCCTATCTGTATGTATATGCACTAGGGCTGGGCAATAATATTGTTTTGGATATTGCTTTATCATTTTACAAATTTTTGATGTCCTAATTAAGGATTTCCAGCAAATTTACCAAATTTAGTTATGTAAGGTTTTGTTGTAGACATGGTAAGGGTTCTTGTTTCATAATGCCTAACATTGGAACACAGTTGATTTTGATTATTATATTTTGACAAATTTGAATGTGATTTTTATATGTTTGTTATATGAACGATTCATATTATGATTCAAAAAATATATGAAATAAATGGTCTAAAATAAAACAAAATAAAACATATATAATATTAATATCGCAACTGATTTTAAACATATTGCCCTAATGTGCATTTGTTCTGCTGTTAAAAGGGTATTACATTTTTCTTGTCTTAAAAAGGTCTTTAGAAGCATTCAACTTGATTCCAAAAGGTGTGCAGATACCTTGATATAGGCGATGCGGTGGCAGAAGACTCTCTCCCTGTACTGCCTCCTTTTTCCAAGTATATACTCCATTCCTAAACAGTGACAAGCAAAATGTGCACGTTGTGAATTTTCGTTGTTGGAGCATGCACATTAAGCATGTAAGCCTGCTGCCACAAGCTTGACTTCTGTTACACACGGGCGCCTATAGAGAAAGGACACTGGGCTCAGCAATCTGCAGCATTTACAACTGCTCCAGTGGAGCTGCTCTGTTCCCAACACATCAGACTATGATTAAACCTCCCAGGTGTGAATCAGTGGAACTGTGTGCGTATGTGTAAAAGAGCTCTCACTGAAACGTCCCTGGTTACAGTAAATAAAGGTTAAATTAAGTCTAATGCATTTTAGCTACAAATCTCCATTGAAATAAATGTTAATGAACATTTCTGAAAAAGCTAACGAGAAGGTAATTTAACATTTTGCTCCGTAAAAGGTATAACCTTGTCTCAAAAGTAAGATAGCTGTTTTCTCTGTGTGTGTGTGTGTGTGTAAGCCAGAAGGTTTTATTTAAAGAGGTAATTGTTCCACCTTGTCTTCTAATATTGCCTGGAGACGCTGAGCATCACGGATTTGATCCTGTTTGATTTGACACTGTCTGAAATGAATCCCCCCCCCCCCCCCCACTGTGGGTGTGTTTGTGTGCGTGTCTGCATGCATCAGTAACTGTGTGAGATATGTACTTGGATGAGATAGACAATTTTCTTTGCATTTGGCTGTTTTGTAGACAGATGTGTGGTCAAATAAGACCCTGCAAAATGTCTGGTTTGACAGACATCAGCACTGACATACTGACATACATGCTGTGTTGTTATTAGTAACACCTGTGCTTTTCCTACTACGACAAGTCAAAGTTGTTATTTGATGAATAAGCATACATTAAACAAGGTCTGTTTATTTAATGACAAACAGTCCAGATTGAGGAGAGCCTCAGCTGCGGTGAGTGTAAGCTATGGTGGTTAGACAAGATGCGGTTAGACAAGAGGAAAGTAAGACAAGAAGAAGCTACAAAGGACAAACGTTTTTAAAAAGCACAGTTGCAATTGCTGACCATCCCAGGTGACAGTGATTAGGTTGGAAACATTGAACAAAACTGTGTGAACGTGTGCTGCGTACACTCCAGAAATCAAAGCCAACCACAATGTCCATTGTGATCAAACAAGTGTACTGCCAGCCTGAAGGGGACTATTGATTGACACAAAAGAGCACTTATCTATCTCTTACAGAAAAAAAGACCACAAACAGCCCACGGTTACTCTTATCCCCAAGCTGCAGGGATGCATCTCCACACTTTGTGTTTCTCACATCTAATTCGTTTTCATTTCCTCCCTATATCTGACAGCAGCACTGTATACCTTACACCTTCCTGGCTCTTCCCAGCTGCCTCTCCACGTCCTGACTGTCAGAGGTAATGAAAATAGAGGACTGTGGGATATTTACTAAGGATATGTGGCTCTTCCTTATGTGTTACACAGACAAATTGCTTTTGTCCATATTTACTCAAATTTAATGGACACAGAGGTTTTGTGTCTGTAAAATGAAACAAAAGCTGCACCGCTAAAAAAAATTGCATGTTTGGGCTCCTGTTTTTTTCAAGGCGTTCCAATTCAGAGACACACAATATGGGAAAAGAGATTAGAAACGTATACAGTAGCTGTTGCACCACATTTTCTATTTCCGTCTGATCCATGTAACAGAGAAAACTGCATTTTCAATGTCTGGTAGGTGTAAAATCTGCAGCACTGCTTTATCAGACACACACCCTGAGGGGGAGAGACTACAGTCTGGTTGAAACAGTGAGAAAGAGACACACATTGACTGATAAAACAGCTTTGTTCGGACTCCAGTAATAGTTCAGGCAATGAAAACACTGTAATGAGAGCAGAAAAAGCATTGCAGCAAATGAAAACATGCATATAAGGTCTATTTACAGCAGCTCTGTGTTGAATACCACAACAACACAAGACAAAAGAGCAGTCTATTTTTTCATTTCTGTTTTCCTCATTGGCCTCCTGCTTAATTACGTATTTTTTCTGACTTTTGATGGATCCCATCAAGTCTAATGTAACTGAAGCAGCTAATTAAATGCTTATTATGGAGGTCTGTTAGATTTGTTTGATCTGTCTATGGCAATAAACTAGTCAAAGGGTTTAAAGAGGTTTAAAAGTTTTAAGAATGATCAAAAATCTCTCAGTTTTCTTCTTCCTTTTTAATTCAATCACTGATCTTTTTGTTGAGCTGAAAACATGAGGCTGTTTGACTAATATTTCCTCAGCTATAGATATGGTGTGATCTGTTGCACCTGTAACCACACTTCAATCAATGTAGCAATGTGAGAAGTTAAACCACTGGAGGTCAGAAAAAACAAGATTTTCAGTGGGTATTAAGTTGCTCTTCAACAGCCCAGCATCGGATCTTATTTAGTGAGAGAGCTAGAGAGAGAAGTTCAAACCCTGGGTCTTTTCTCGCCTCCACACAGCTGGCCAGTCATGGCATGAAGTGGGTGTGAATGTCAGATTGTCTGTTTCGGAAGGTTACAGAAATTGTGAAATTGTGAGACAGCCCCCCCATGCAGTTTGGTTACATTTTGGTAGAAATATAATCTCTCCAGACTTCTCTGGAAAATGTTGATAGGAAATGCAGAAAAATCTCTGAGCAGAAGTCTGAAACCCAAACACTTTTCAGAAAAACCTGTCAAATGAGACCAAACCTCAGTTACTGTCTCCAACAGCTTTTGTGAAAGCTTCCAAAAAGTTTGAATTAAAATGGTTTCCTTGAGGTGTAAAAAAATCAATTTTGGTAGTTATTAAAGTTTTAAGCTCCTATGACTAGATTACTGCTGTAAACAGATCTTATGTTAGTTTGTAATTAGCTGCTTTAATTATATTGAACTAAATTGGGCCAACTGTGAGCCATTTAAGGTCAACAAAAACACAAATTCAGGCAAATAATACGGAATCAATAATGTAAAATTGTGCGAAAAAGAACAAGCATTGCTGGTGTATTTCTTTCTGTTGTGGCGCTGAACTGACAGCTCCTGTAAAGTAACTTTAAGAGAGTACTTCACTGATTTAGGGTTGCACTCCATGAATAATCAGAATTGTCAGACTCACGATGAACAGTTTAAAAATCTGATCAAAACCGATGCAGTGGAACTAGAGATATTGTCTTTTTCTTCTCCACACATTCTTCTTCATTGTCAAAACCTGATGCATACATTATCCACCGACTGCTGAGTTGCATTGTGTGGGAGATTCATGTGTGTTATACTAGTAGCAGCTAATGTAGCCTGGAGCTGCTAGCCTCAAGCAGAGACAAGGAGCGGGCCACAGGGGGCTGGTAAGCTCACTTCTTTCTAACTCCACACCCCCAGATTTTCATTTTCAAACTTGTAGTCTTCAGTCCCAACCGACGCTGACTCGAGTGTCACTTGAGGACATTTATCACACTTGATACAGCTAACTCAGGAGACCGAAAAGGCTTTTACTGGTCCGTTTCAAGTCAGCTTGAAACGAGAAAAGTTCTCCAGAGACAGCTTTTTCAACCATGCAATGTTAGCTTAATTAGCTACCTACATAACCCTGACTTCTCCAAGCCCTTTACCCTGCAAACGGCTGCATCAGGAGAAGATCTGGGAGTTGTTGGGGAGCAGAGGCCAGTGGTATTACTGAGTCGCAAGCTGCAGCCCAGAGAAACCAGGAACTCAACCATTGATAAAGAATGAAATGGGCTGTGGTATCATTGAAATGCTACTTGCTTGCAAGAGACTTTGTTTTGGAAACCTGATCACAGGGCACTGCAGTGGCTGCAGAAGATGAGGGATGCCCACATGAGGATTGCTGGTTGGTACCTGTCATTGTAGCTGTGCAACTTTACTGTGAAGTATCGAGCAGGAAGGAGCAACCAGGTGGCAGACTGTCTTTGCTACATCCCAAAGGATGGTCATTGAAATGTTACTGTACCTTATGAACTCTGGGTGAGACGGGGGAGGAAATTTGATGGAGATTATCCTCCATCTCCTGTTGCATGTCATGCTGTGTGTATTCATGTTTGTGCTTGTGCAGCATAGGAGGATTCATCAGTCTGCAGTTCTTGGCAGACATGGAAGTCAATCCTACACAAAGCATGAAACATAAATTAGCAGTGGGCCCAGTACCTCAAGCAGGCATGCTGGCTATCTATTGTTTGATGGTATGCTAAACACAGCTAATATTTGCAATGTATGTTATCTTACCTGGGTTACTCACCTGTGTCATCTTCCTCAAGCAAAATAGTCTGCTGTGGAACCCAAAGCTATTTATACTTCCTGACTGTTCCATGTGCCTTTTCTGTATTATGTGTTTGCTAGAAGCAGCAAATTGTACAGATTTTAGATATTCTTATTATGCATTGTATCAATGTGTGGATATTAATTTGGCCAAATAGAGTGTGTATGTGTATGTGGGTAGTGACCACCCCCACTGATGGTTTAGTCCACCCTAATTAGTGGTGGGAGGGTTTTTAAGCGGTGGTTGGGCTTAGCTTAGCTAATATCCACTACAGATGCATGTGTTTAGTTGTTATTTTGTCGTTTGTACATTGGAAAGTGGCTTGCAGCTAAATCTGGTACACATATACAGTACTGTTACAAAACCCTTAATAGAAAACATTATAGAGCCAGGAAGAGATGAATCTTAGAAGTCATGGAGCACAAATAGAAGAACTGTGACACAGGGACTCACACAGAGAGCATAAGAAGTATGCCATTTTTTTACTGAAAAGTATTACAGTGAGAGCAAAAGAACAGGTCTATGATACATGAATGTATGACTTGGTGCAGCTTCATCAGCAGAGTGTTCAGTAGTTATCCAGACTGATCAGTTCCTCTGATGAGGAATTGGTGCTCAGGCTTTCATTCTCTCTGCCAACTCAGACTGCTTTCTCCACCGGATGAAGGACAAGCGGGAAACAAAACCGAGAGCTGAAAGCAGGTGGGAGGTGTTTTTATGAATGTTTGTGTCTGTGTTAGTGTGTGTCAGGTCGAGACTGTGGAGGGAACACAGACAGACGAATTTGGCTGTCAGTGCAATGAATGAACCTATGAATCATTACATTTCAAAAGAACCACGTACAGTCAGCTCACATTAATTTTAATGTGGGAAAATTAAAATGAGATGATGAAGCCTCACAGCTCATCAAGTCTGTTGTTTGATACAAGTGGCAAGTTGAAGAAGAGCATCAACCAGGATGTGTGTTTCTGTGTGTGTGCGCGTCTAGGTGTATTTTTATGTGTTTGTCTCCTCATTATGGACCCTCCACTCTACCCTCCAGCTCTCAGTTTACTTTCAGGATCCACACTCTTCCATCCGCCGGACATCGACTGTCTTTGTCGGTTGGGGGATCAAGGTTGACTCATCAGTGCTCAGCCTGCCATCCCTTTGTGCTGCAGAGAGAGACAGAGAAACAAACAGAGATGGGATTCAGAGACAGATAATCAGGTTTGATTGTATTTGATTTCACATCTTGCTGTTTTTTTTCACTAAATCTACTTACAAAATAATAAACAGAAAAATGTTCCTCCAAACAGATTTTTGGTTGGTTATAGGGATAAGGTATTAGGTTAAGTTTAATCTCACAGACTATGTGTGACATAACAGGGGTCTGAAGACTTTGAATGACTTTGAACAATTAATTGAGCGTTCATTAAGCCCTGCGCTCCTTAGTTACTGCAGCTACACCAATCTAGCACTGACATATGCAATTCACAATGATAATAGTGGCAGATTTACCACTAAAAAATCATAGTAACTTAACTTAATTTCAGACAGTGGTAGACAAAAGCAGGCTCCTCAGCAACTGTCTATTCTGCCAGCTGAAATTACAACTGTCGATAGCTCTAGCTAGTTAATTACAGTAATGCTAACTCTGTGAGTATTCTGTTGACTTTTTAATGTTTCCAGCTGATTTGTTTTAAAACGAGAACCCTAAAAGGATTGGACTTAATAGCTACATCAATCAACCAGTCAATACATGATATGATGTCTAACCCTGTTTGGATGCTTACTATAGAAAAACATAGTTGGACAAGCAATACAGAGATTAGATATATGCTTTGTTGTTTGTATTTTCACACAATATATTTCACTTTTACACGAGTAAAGGCCTTAAGGACAAACTATGACATCTCATGTAACATTTGGAAGGAGTTCCTTTTTTCGCCGGTCCTCCCGTTAATTTAAGGAAAATACACACCGCCATCTTATGATACCTGTTAATACACCAGTTTATTGCTTTCCATACAATGACAGCATCTTGATTGAGTGTCCGAGTGTTGACAAGTATCAGCTCTCCAGAAGAGCAGCAGTTTTATCACGTTCGATCCTCAGAGCCCACATGCTGGCTACTGTATCTTGACTAATGTATTACTTCTGTGACTACTGCACCACAGTGTGTTACACTCAAGCTCCTTGGGAGTAGTAGTTAATGTCTCGTATATAAGGAGGCTTACATCATTTACTTTTTTTAAAATTGAAGAAGTTAAAGGCAGTAATCTCTCTGGTCCCTGTAAGCTGTCCAGTAGAAGCCTCAGTAGGTCTCATTGATTTGGAATAATTTGTTTTTTTATTTCATTTACACCAAACCCACCTTTTGCCTGGCTTGATGCTGTGGTGCTTGATTCCTCTGGCTGCACCTCGCCTCTCACTGCAGCCCGGATCTTCTGCACCACAAACCTGCAGGCTACAAAAGGAAAAAAAAACTGTCGGTAGAAGCTCTGCAACACAGTCTAGCACTGACCATCCTGTAGGTAGAAAGATCATTTCTTTTCACATTTAATTTCAGATTTCACGTTTCCAATTTTATGCATTATATATAGCTCAATTTTCATAAAACATGATCCCAGGTTACACAAAAGGTGTTGCTATAGACATAAAATGTGTGACATTTTCAAACATTTTCTGCTGGAGTGCAGGGAGCTAAACTGTTTGATGTGACTACTCAGTTAGCCATGTTTTTTAGTTTGAAAAAAAGTTAAACTTAATTTACCCAGAATTCACTGCAATAAAAATATTCAAGAACTAGACTGCTTTGTGCAATGAATGAATTTAGATGTTTTGAATATTAGTTTGATCTAAGCCATAGCCAAAGTCTATCTTTGTTAAACCAGCCCCTGTACTTGAAGAAGGATCCTTCTTGACTACACATTTGGATACTCAGCTAGTAATGCTAGTAATGTTTGCTACAGCAACTTATTCTTGTCCAAATCAAGTGAAAGTCAAAAGTGAGCTAACTATATCTTTGTGGAGTTCTGCTCACAGGGGTTTGATTTCATTTTCACTCCTCAAAATATATAATTTGTATTCACACCAGAAAGGCCTTGCTAGCAGCAATGTCAGCTGGAAATGCTTTGACAATGTTAATTAATGTTAAATTAATCAAAATGTTGATTGAATGTTGACTGTATGCTGCAGGAGCTAAATCAGGCATACACTTTTTTAAATGTATGTACAGTAAATATTTGCACTTGTAGAGATGTAGAAAAGCTTTTAACATCCACATTTTACTGTAAGTCATGGCTCTTGAATATGAAAATGTATATTTTATGTTTCTTCAGCTGTTTCTGGAATCTATGTGGATGTGGTGGTACATTTGATTTTTGCATGATTAAATTGGATTTAATTATTAAATTACAGAAAGAGGAATAATGGAGGTGAATCAAACAGGCGGTGGTGGTTCTATTCATTTAAAAATGGCTTTACAGTCATCTATTAGCATGAAAATACAATGATTCATGTATTTTGGCAGAAAAGAATAACAGGACCATAACCCTGACCCCAACCCAAAAGTGTGTGTGAGCTATTTAAGGCTGAATGAACCAGTCACAAAGTGGGAGATTTTGAAAGTGAAAGACAGCTGTGCAAAACCAGTATTCAGTATAAATCTCCTCCACCTAATAATTCATAAAGTACCCTATTTCATTATATCCCAGTCACCCCATATCTCTGCCAAGTGATAATGGAGGTTCCTTTGAAACTGGATCATTTCACTGACTCAAGGCCTCCTGCTGCCAGAGA
>LKNJ01004940.1:0-28671 GCA_002120245.1 Maccullochella peelii | reverse complement strand
GTGACTAACTTTGGTGTGCATAGAGGATTCATCGTTAACATGTACAAACTGATATCAATCTGATAAATAGGACTTAAACCAGCTTAGTGCGACGCCTTTAATGCCAATTAAATGTTCTAGTCTCTGTAATAGAATGTGATGGTCAATGGTATCGAATGCAGCACTAAGATCTAACAAGACAAGTACAGAGACAAGTCCTTTATCTGATGCAATCAGAAGGTCGTTTGTAACTTTCACCAGTGCTGTCTCTGTGCTATGATGCACTCTAAATCCTGACTGAAAATCCTCAAATAACTTAATGTTGTGTAGAAAGTCACACAAATGATTGGTGACTGCTTTCTCAAGGATCTTAGAGAGAAAGGGAGGGTTAGATATGGGTCTGTAGTTTGATAAAACCCCTGGATCAAGAGTGGGCTTTTTAAGAAGAGGTTTAAGACTATGTAGGACTATGTAGAAACAGTTTACGCAGTCAGTGGTATTGTTACTGTTAGTTATCAGAGAGTGAACATCAGTCACAGCGCTGTCTTTTCTTGCTGATCTACCTCCCCCTTCCTCTTCTCCACTCCTCCTTTTATCTCTCCCTCCTCTCCTTAGGACCCACAGGAGGTCATTTGAGTGGGTTCCCAATAAAAATGTGTGTTTTTTGTCATGTCATGTCACTCTGATGACTNGCTTTCTCAAGGATCTTAGAGAGAAAGGGAGGGTTAGATATAGGTCTATAGTTTGATAAAACCCCTGGATCAAGAGTGGGCTTTTTAAGAAGAGGTTTAATTACAGCTACTTTAAAGGACTGTGGCACATAACCTTTTAACAAGGACAGATTAATCATATCTAGTAAAGAAGTGCTAACTAAGGGTAAAACTTCTTTAAGCAGCCTAGTTGGGACGGGGTCTAAGAGACACGTTGATGGCTTAGATGAAGAAATCATTAAGGTTAGTTGATGAAGGTTGATAGGAGAAAAGCAGTCTAAATGTATATCAGGTTTTACAGTTGTTACTAAATTACCATATTAACGCTTATCCTTAGCCAGCAGTTTTAAATAGGATTCAACGTCGCCCGCTCTGGCCCCAGGGATGCATTTCACTATGGTCGCTGGTGTCGCTAACTTCACGTTTCTCAGAATAGAGCTGCCAATAATCAGAGTTGGTTTCTCAGCGGGTGTGTAGCTGAGTGGAGAGAACCCGTTTGAAACGTGAACGGGTCGGTGGAGAACCGTGGGCTTTGGTTTAGGGCTATGCTTCTTTCGGACAGTCACCCAGCCTCCCTGGTGTCCCGGCTGCTCGGGAGTTGCCGGGAGACGGCTAGCAGAAGCTGCCTTTGGTCGGNTGCTAACTAAGGGTAAAACTTCTTTAAGCAGCCTAGTTGGGACGGGGTCTAAGAGACACGTTGATGGCTTAGATGAAGAAATCATTGAAGTTAGTTGATGAAGGTTGATAGGAGAAAAGCAGTCTAAATGTATATCAGGTTTTACAGTTGTTACTAAGATTCCTGTGTTTGAAGATAAGTCAGTACCGGCTGAGGGCAGGAGGTGCTGTATTTTGTCTTTAATAGTTAGAATTTAATCATTAAAGAAGCTCAAGAAGTCGTTACTACTGAGATCTATAGGAATACATGGCTCAATAGAGCTGTGACTCTCTGTCAGCCTGGCTACAGTGAAGTGGTTTTTATATATGTTAAGCCTGTTGCCTCTAACCCCATTATTGTGAACTCCACCATTCCAGTTTGGACTATGACTAGATTGAATACTAAATACTCAGTAAAATCAAGTCCAGTGGTGTACATCATAATAACCTACGGCCAGTGCCTTGGGCAGCGCCATCTGACACTTTGAAACCTCTGATCAAGATGGCTCTAATCAACGCGAGGTCAGTGTGTAACAAGTCTTTTTTCTTAAGGGACTTCTTCTCGTCTCATGATCTTTTTGTTTATAACTGAGACCTTGTTGAAATGTGGAGACAACACGGCCTTAATTGAATTGTGTCCCACAAACTGTGACTTTGTCAGTGCACCCAGGTTGTCCGGTCGAGGAGGCGGCCTAGCAGCAGTTTTTTCCAAACAGTTCACGTGCTGCTCCGTAGACATAGGTGAGTTCATTACCTTTGAGGCGCTTATGCTCAAAATCAGAGTAACTAATCCTCTATACACAGCGTTGGTTTACTGCTCTCCTGGCCCAAATAACGGCTTTTTAACTGAATTTGCTGAATTTTATCCTCTGTGGTTGTTAAACTCGACAAAGTTATGATTAGTGGTGATTTTAATATACATGTTGATGACACCTCAGATAAATTTGCCGCTGAGTTTCTGAGTACTACTCAGTCCTTGAATTTAACACAACATGGATCAGGGCCAACACATAATCCTGGCCATACACTTGCATTGGGGGTTCACTCTGGGACTGAACATCAATGCTTTATGTATCGATGACTTAGTTGTGTCTGACCATAATTGTATTATTTTTGATACTGTTTTTAATGCTGACACCCAACCCATCAAGCGCTACACCCGTTCTCGCACTCTTAATTGCCACTCTGCTGACATCTTTTCCTCTGTCTTTGTAGAGCTTAGCAAGAACATGATTTTCTCTGTCCAGACAAATTATTTAGTTTGCTCCTTTAACAATCTCTGTGTCAACCCTAGATCTGGTTGCTCTTCTCAAAAACAAAAAGACTCTTATTGTTAATACAACCCCCTGGATGAATGTAAACTTACGTAGTCTTAAAAGAGAGTGCAGAAAGGTTGAGTGCAGGTGGAAAAGCACAAAGCTGTTGGTTCATTGTACTTATATGAAGGAACTGCTTTCTTCTTTTAATATGAAAGTGAAAGAGGCGAGAACTGCATATTTTTCAAACTTGATTCATTGTAATAAGAAAAATCCTAGAGCTTTGTTTAGCACAATTGATAGACTGGTGAACCCTACACCTCCAAATATACTGTTTTGTTCAAATAATGATAATGTTTATTCATTCTTTGTGAATAAGGTCACTAACATTAGATGTAATATACAGCCTTCTCATACCCCTATGGTTGACTGCCCAGTCCAGGTATCCCAATTGAACCGGTTCAGCCCAGTCTCTCTAGAAGAACTCACAACTTTAGTCTCCCAAATGCGCTCCTCAACTAGTCCTCTTGACATTGTTCCAACTTCTCTTCTTAAAGACGTTTTCAGTTCCTTAGGTCCATACATTCTCTTTATTGTGAATAGCTCCCTTTGTTCTGGCTGTGTACACGATTATTTTAAACATGCCATTATTCAGCCACTGTTAAAAAAGCCAAACCTTGACCCATTACTCCCCAATAACTATAGACCCATTTCTAAACTTCCTTTCATCTCCAAAATCTTAAAAGTAGTTAGTAAGCAACTCCTACATGCCCTGGACAACAATGATGTCTTTGATAAATTCCAGTCTGGTTTTCATTCAAAGCACAGTACAGAATCTGCTCTTCTCAGGGTTTCAAATTGCATTTCAATGCGTGCTGATGCTTGGGAGTGTTCTGTCTTGTTGCTGCTTGATCTGAGTGCGACTTTTGACACCACTGACCACTCTATTCTCTTGGGTAGGCTTCAGAAATGGGTGGGCATAACTGGGTCTGCCCTGGACTGGTTTGTCTCATATTTGTCAGATAGGAGATTTGCTGTGGCAATTAATGACTATGTCTCCTCATCAACTCACCTGACATGTGGTGTGCCCCAGGGTTCAATCCTTGGTCCTACTCTTTTCTCCCTGTACATGCTTCCCCTTGGTGTGCTAGTTAGTGGCCTTAAATGTATCTCTTATTATTGCTATGCGGACGATACACAGCTGTACTTCTCATTCAAACCGAATGACCTTAGCAAGCTCTCTACCTTGCAAGCCTGCTTACTTACTTACTTACTAGAACAAAGAAACATACAGAAATTCTTTTTGACGTGCACCCAATATGCGCTTACTCAACACACAAACACACAAACACAGCACATTCCCTTTTTTTTAGTTAAGTACATATTGGTTAGATTATCTGTCTGTATTTTACCTTTATTATCATTTGTTAAATAAATGCTACTAAACATGAATGCTAGCCTATTTAATGTTGTACAAGAGTGAATTCTGCCAACTATTCAGAACTCCAAAACTGTCTTTTCTTTACTAGTTGTTGATGTGGTTATTTTGGTTGTAGTTATTAATTTAATTATTAATCAAAGTTCCAAATTGATAGTTTAGTATATTTGATTTATGAGACTAAATTAGTTGATTGGCTATCATTTTCCCTTCTTTAAGGGTGGTGCCCAAAGGTGAATTTAATGCAAGTTAAATTCCATTATTTAATGTAAACATTGATTATTTCTGATAGCCTGAAGTGAGTGTAATCACTCCACTTCATATTTTTTACCAATGAATGTGTATACATATATAATTTTGTTGCCTCTTTGAGGTTTATTAATTATTGTTACATATTTTGGTATCCTGAGAATGCTGTTCATGGACTTCAGATCAGCAATCAACACCATCATCCCCTCCAAACTGATCACCAAACGCAGTGGCCTGGCCATCAACACCTCCATCTACAACTGGTTACTGTTTGGTTACTTGCTAACCAACAGACCCCAGTTTGTTAGGTTAGCCAACCAAACATCCTCAACCCTCACCCTGACAGTGGCGTGCCACAGGTTTGCGTGCTGAGTCCTCTCTTCTACTCCCTCTTCACCTACAACTGTACGCCTGTACATGGTTTCAGTACCATTACCAAGTTTGCAGATGACAGAATGGTGATTGGCCTCATTAACAACAATGATGAGTTGGCCCACAGGGAGGAGGTCCAGCACCTGGCGGCGTGGTGCGCTGACAACAACCTGGCCCTCAAGACCAAGAAGATCAAACAGCTCATTGTGGAAGATCAAAGGCGGCACACACACTTCCATTCGTATCTGTTTCTGGCTGTCCACATCTCTGAGGACCTCTCTTGAACACTTCAACCCTGATCAAGAAGGTACACCAGCGTCTCTTCTTCTTGAGGAGACTGGAGAAAGTCCATCAGTCTCCTCAGATTCTGGTGAACTTCTACTGCTTCACCATCGAGAGCATCCTTATCAACTGCATCACAGTATGGTATGTCATCTGCTCTGACTCGGACCGGAAAGCACTGCAGACAGTGGTGAAAACTGCCAGCATGTCCCACTGAACATTGCACTAGGACTGTCTCTACCTACTGGCAGCTGGCTAACACTTACTCAATACTGCCAAACTACTACACATATTCTCACTTACTTGCACTATATACACTCTCACATACCCATAGATTTTAGTGTCCATACTGTATAGATCTGACCTATAGTGTATTCATATTATATATAAGTCTTATATAAATCTGGGATGTTTTTATCGTAATCCATTGTGGAATTGGAGAATGAAATAATTTAATGGGAAAGCAAACAGGTTTTGCACTGAAGTGCTTTGTAAAGACAGACATATACAAACTTAAAGACATACTGTATATGTGCATAGCAGATAATGTGGAAATAAAGCAAGATCTTGACTATCATCTTTGTATACTGCACATATTGTTTTTACTCCACAATATATATATATTGCACATCCTGCACAAAAAGTACAGCTCTTCATTTCTTTATTTTATCTTATTCTATTTTATTTTATAATATTTCTTCACATTTTTATTGCTAATTTCTTTATCTTATATTTATATTCTTGACTTGCTTTTTTACAGTACTTGCTTTTTATTTGCTTTATTTTATATATATGTGTATATTTTTATATTATGCTTATTTAATCACCAATATACCAAAGCAAACTCCTTGTATGTGAAACCTACTAAATAAATCCGATTCTGATTCTGAAGATTAAAATAGAAACAAGTTAAACACAATGTAAAACCCATTGTAAACCACAATAAACACAGGTTAAACACAATTAGCCAGAGAACAAAAGTGTGTGTTAAGGTGCCTCTTAAAAGCAACAGACTAGCTGGCAGGCTATTCCAGAGCCGAGGAGCTGCTACAGAAAAAGCCCTGTCCCCAGCCATTTTTTTTCCACGTATGGGGGACAGCCATTATGCCACAGTGGGAGGATCTGAGGGGTCTGCTGGTGCTGTAATGGGTGAGAAGTTCTGAGATATATACAGATATAATTTGTGGGTCTTTTTCCAGCATCACTTGAAATTGTTGACCTGTCAGCTCTATGTTATGTTAAACTGGCTTTGTGTGGTTTCTGCTTGAGGCCGTGACAGCCTTTTACCGCTACCACATTGTATATTTGTGATTATTATATGGTCGGCCCGCTCAGTGGCCTTGAGAGGGTTCAGTGAAGTTCAGGATTAAGTGAAAGTGAATGAGAACCTGGAAGTGAAATAAACAAGTTCAAAAGCACTCATTGGCCAATTCAGCTGGAAGTTAAAAAAAAATGCTCCAACTCAAGGTCAAACAGATTATTACCAAAGTTCTGTGCATTTATTTTGCATGGATATTACATGAATATGACTTTTTAAAACACTTCTCTTGTTTGTCCTTGTTTCCTCAGACCTTGTTGCGGGATGGTAAGAGGGAGAGTACAGTCAGCACACTCTACCTGTCTCCCTCCAATGTTGAGTCAGGTCAGCAGATCACCTGTCGAGCTTCAAACAAAGCAGCCCCCAATGGAAAGGATGCTACTGTCACAATCGACATTCAGCGTGAGTAAAAATCACCCAAACTTCAAATAATGAAACTATTTACAAAAGATAAAATATGTTCTTGTCACTCAGTAACTTACTGCTTCATCAGATGGGACTTAAAACAATCTGTTTTTGTAACAGTACCTTTCTATGACAAAAGGATAGTGTGGCCACTCAATTTTTCAATTCAATAGGCTTTATTGGCATGACATTTGACATGTGTTGCAATGTTGTCACAATTACAATTATGAAAGAAAAAAGTTAAGAAATGAAATTAAGATAATGTGAATAAAAATATTAGTTAATAGAATAAAATTGATGAAATTAAATATGTGTGTGTGTGTGTGTGTGTGTGTAATATAAGTAATCAAGTTAGTATTGGTAGGGATAATACAAGACATCCATTAGTCTATAACAACATCAGCACAGATCCCTAGGCCTCTCTTCTTCTATGGTGGAGAAAATCTCCTCATTGAAATATGGAGATTGTATTGGGACATATGGTGTGCCGACTGCACATACAACAACTCTGGACACCCTGCAGTTTGCCCATCGGGCAAACAGGTCATGGATGCTGCAGTCAACATGGGACTGCACTACTTCCTGCAACACCTCGACTACCCAGGGACATATGCAAGGATCCTGTTTGTGGACTTCAGCTCGGCATTCAACACCATCATCCCAGAAGTCCTCCGCTCTAAACTCACCCAGTTTACTTTGCCAGCCCCCATCTGTCAGTGGATCACAAACTTCCAGACAGACAGGATGCAGCAGGTGAGGCTGGGGAAATCCACATCCAGAACCCATCTGCTTACAGATGGGAGGTTGAACAGCTGGTCCTCTGGTGCGGTCAGAACAACCTGGAGCTGAACATGCTCAAAATTGTGGAGATGACAGTGGACTTTAGGAGGAGCCCCCTATCACTGCCCCCCATCACCATACTCATCAGCACTATGTTCGCTGCAACCCTCCATTCAGGACTTATACATGTCCAGAGTCAGGAAACGAGCAAGAACCATCAATGCAGATCCATCACACCCTGAACACAACCTTTTCCAACTTCTCCCCTCTGGTAGGCGCTACAGAGCAACCCAAACAACCAGACACAAGAACAGTTCCTTCCCATACGCCATCACTCTCACAGTTAAATCAGTCATATAGTGTCAATAACCCTATAACACTACACTACCTACAGATTATAAATGATATATTTACAGTTTAAAATACATGCTTTTTTTAATCATGTAGATATCATCCATCACTGTCAAATATAAATCCTGCATGCTGTATATACTGTATAGATATATCCATATACTGTACATAACCACCCACTTCATGTATATCCATTCAGTATGTATTTGTTTGAATTATTTGTGTTGTTTACAATTTACAGAAACAATTGACTTGTATATAGACATTGTATGCAAGCTTTTCACCTACTTCTCTGTAATAGTTTTTTTTACCTATCTTTGTCCAGCTTTGTTGTCCTTGTTTTTTCTAGCTGTATGTCTAATTCTATCTTCCTGTAAATTGTTCTTGGAACTGTGTGTAAGTACATTAAGAGCAACTTAAAACCGGAGTCAAATTCCTTGTATGTGTACACATACTTGGCTATTTTAAAACACTATTAATCAGAATCAGCTTTATTCGCCAAGAAACACCATAAGAAATCAGTGTCAGTTTACAGTGGGAAGTGGGGGGAAAGCAGGGAAACACAATGGCACAGATAATTAATCAGATCAAGATTACAGATGTTATGTTCTCAGCCAATGACAGTGTGTACAATTTAATACAAACCATGTGTGTTTTTCTATTTCACTCACTACGTCTTCATAGTGTCATCCAAACACACTTTTACGAATAATTAAATTGTCAGATTATATTTTTTGATCACAACAACTATTTGCTGCAAGTTATGGATTTGGAATAGGAGTCTTTTGCATTCTTCACAGCTCCTTCAAAGCTAATAACTATGACTAATAAAGCAGAAAATGCTATTCAGAGATGCATTTCACTTGACAAATCTATTCTTCCTCACCATGCATCCAAAAATAATGGAGTTCATAGGGTATAGCTTAGAGACACTGAGATGCGTGAGCTAACTGATTAACGGCTGTTAATTGTAAGAAAGGCCCTTAATCCTTTTGTCATGCAAAACAGTGGCAGCACCATTTTCCATGGAAAGTCAAGAGTTGAAAAACAAATGTTTGATATTACCCCTCCACTTGTGTGTTTGGGCAGCCTTGAACTATAGCAGCAGTTCTGGTAATAGAGCCACCTGGCATCCACTGACAGTGCTCCAAACACCTCCAGAGTAACTGAAATGTGCCTGTCTTCAGGAAACAGCCAATCCAGTCTACCTCCACAGCAAAGTAAGGGGTGTTTGAAGTAATGGCACTGCCGTTAGTTTTTCACACTAGTCTAAATCATTCCCAATGCAGTGTTTGAGCCAAATGCTTAAACATGCTCTCTTTGTTACATTTAACATGCACATACTGTATAACTATGAGATGAGGGTGAGGTGAGTGATGTGGGTTTGGAGAGAGAATGTAAAAACACAAAGAAGCAATTCAGCATTTTTGGAAAGGCAACCATGAGCTCATGAGTTTTGCTGTTTGGTGGTTGGGGTAGGAGAGGGGGGACGACAGGTGTTGGATCAATAAGTGATGATGGTGCTATCAAGGTGGAGAGGTTGCAGAGACTCCTGGGGTCTTTGAAAGCACAGCATCTCACCACTGGGGGCAGCCAATGTTAGCCACTGGCTCTTAATATTGATGAGAGGCAGCTGCTGCTGTCTCAGAGAACCACTCTACAGCCAGTACTCTATACCCTGCACTGGCAATGCGCCTTAAACGCACCAGGCAGAGAACAGTCAAACACACAGGGTTAGTGTGGTACTCTGGCCCTCAGGCAGGACAACCACCTAAAGGCAGTGGCCTCTTTCAGCAGGATAATGCACCCTGCCACACTGCAAAAATGGTTCAGGAATGATTTGAGGAACACGACAATGAGTTCAAGGTATTGACTTGGCCTCCAAATTCCCCAGATCTCAATCCAATCAAGCATCTGTGGGATGTGCTGGACAAACAAGTTTGATCCAATGGAGGCCCCACCTCACAACTTACAGGACTTAAAGGATCTGCTGCTAACGTCTATGTGCCAGATACCACAGCACACCTTCAGAGGTCTAGTGGAGTCCATGCCTTGACAGGTCAGGGCTGTTTTGGTGGCAAAAGGGGGACCTACACAATATTAGACAGGTGGTCATAATGTTATGGCTGATCATGTATAACTGGGAATCAGCATATCTAACAATGAAGCAGTGGCTATACTGTTCCTCTGCTATTGACACAAACACAACAGTGTCTGAAAAAACACCACTGATGTTTTTCAGCTTGATTATAAATGAATTTATTATAGCTACAATAAAAAAGTTAATAATGCGGTAGTTACTAAAAGCGGATAGTGTATTGGTGGAAAACAAATGAAATATGTCAGTGAATATTTTAATATTAATAGAAAATGTATCCAGTCAGCATTACATTTCCTTCAAAATGTACTTGCTGTGAGAAATTTGTTGTACGTAAACGTGATTTGTAGGAGGCAGGGTGGCCCAGGCATGTTTTGCCCAGCTTAGCACAAATACTGAAAGCGGGGGAGGAAACTCATCAAAGGTTCCTTCCAAAAATTCCAAATATGTGTTAGCTACATATTGTTTATTTAACAAGTGTATAAATAGAAAATGAGCTGTTAGCTTACGGACTGAAGCCAATTACTGACCAACAACTCACGACGGCTGCCTCAGTTGTTTTTGTTTTACTCAGCCTGCACACTCACTTCCCCCAGGCCAATGTATTTCTTGGGAACTCTCCAGAGTTTCCATTCTCCATCCATCCACCAGATGCCCTCACACTTTCCCACCGGTCCAAGTCACCTGACTCCTACATCCACATGCTAACTTGTTCCTCATTCCCCAATTACCCCAACAGTATTTATACCAGTCCATCTCCACCTGCTCCTGGCCAGATCGTTGATGTGGTTTGGTGCCTTTGCTTTCCTGCCTCTGTACCCTGACACCTGAATCTGTACCTATACCTGTACCTACCTTCCTCCCTACCAGTAACTTTTACTAGGTTTTTGTCAACTGTGGATTCTCAGCTACTTCTGTTTGGACTTGCTGCCTTTGCTTGTCAACAGTGATGTCAACTGTTGGATGGCACAAAATTTTATTCAACTCAATAACTCAGAAATCATATTGTTCAGTCCCCAAACCCTATCAGTCTCACTGAGAGTGGCCTTGGTCTATTATATGCTAATGTTAAGCCAGCTGCAATTTGTGAGTATTGTTTGACTCAGATCTAAGCTTCGCACCACAGATCAAAAAAGTTGTCCAGTCCTGCTTCCATCAAATAAGAACCATCTCCAGAATCAAACCAATGCTTTCACACTCTCAAGACAAATGTCTTTCACGCACTCATTTTCTCTAGACTTGACTACTGTAACTCCCCCCTTTCTGGCATAAACCAAAAGTCACTCTCTCGCCTCCAACTAGCAACTAGGCTTCTTACTGGTTTTAACAGACGACATCACATCACCCCAGTCCTGGCTTCTCTTCATTGGCTCCCTATTGGATTTAGAATTGATTTTAAGATTTTACTGATCACTTTTAAAGCATGTCTGGGTCTGGCCCCAAGCTATATAACAGAAATGTTGACCCCATATGAGCCAGTTTGCAGCCTTAGATCCTCGGGTGGGGCCCTTCTGGCCATTCCAAAGTCGAGGCTTAAATCTAAAGGTGACCGTGCTTTTGCCATCAGGACCCCGCGGCTTTGGAACGACCTGCCTGAGGAGATAAGGCTTGCAGAATCAGTAACTTCTTTTAAATCACTTCTTAAAACTCTTTTTTATAGACTTGCTTTCATGTGATCATTTCATCGTCTTTTCATCTTTCCTTTCTGTCTGTGGATTGCTACAATGGGGGGAAAATGGAATTAGGGCCGAAGGTTCTATTAACAATCACGAATAGCAAGCAGGCAAAGAAACCAAACTAAGTGACATGTTCTGTCTGTCTGTCTGTCTGTCGATCACCTCCGTTCCATTTCAGTACTATGGATAGCGCCGCACCTACACACGCACCCCCTAATTTAGCCATACTGATTTCACCATTTCACACATAAATGCCCACTTGCTTAGCTGTGGGGCTTACAGTAATCATATGCCAAAATATTTAGACACCAAAAAGGTCTAAACTACTTGCCAGCATACAGTGCATCGATCAGATCTGGCACAAATTAAGTCCTGCATATTTCCTCTTTCGGTGAAGGCAGGCAGATTTCCCTTTTTCCAGTCAAGCTTGGCTAAAAACATCCTGAACACACAGATATGAAAATGATATCAATCTTCTAATCTACGTCCTGGGTAAGGCAACAACTGGATATCCCAAAATGTCAGATTATTCCTTTACTTCAGTACAGTAAATCAGAGCTAGTGAGTACCATACCTAATACATATGCATGGCAGATCTGTGTGTTATGTAAATGAAATCTGAACTGCATCACAATTAATCCTGATCCCAGAGTAACACGGTGAGAATCAGGTCTGGCAATGAAAAAGCTTGTTATTTTGCAAAGGGCCTTTCATTTCCTATGGTCCCTCTGCATACAATGAGCTGTAGGAGTCAGGGCACAGAGGAACCAAGAGGCAAACTCTGTCCCTGGGTAATTGTAAGAAACGAAGAAGCTTGGAAGGTAATTGCACAAAGAGGAGGAGTGTGGGCTAAATGATGTGTTTGTCTTTGATAACTAATAGCCAAATGCAGATGTTGTGTGTCCACAAAGGTCCCCACGGGCACCAAAAAGACACGCATACTAAAAATGCTAATGCACTCACGTGTAACATTGCCAAAGTAGAGCCACAGTCAAGTATAACAGAGTGTGGTTTATCACACGGTTCTCCCAGGAGTCTGATTTCTATGACGGAGTCCCACATTTTGCATTCTTTGTTCTGGTTGTAACTCTGTTATTAAAGTCATTTTCACACTGAGCTAGAAGAGGGTGTCTAAACACACCACAGTTGTGTCTTGAGTCTAAAAGAAGTAGAGCACCACAGGCATAAACATTTAGCACTGATTTCTTGCATGCATGTTTTATTGTTAGAAATATTGGTCAAATAGTAGTCTAAATGATGTCTAGAAGGTCTTTATATGAAAGCCATTGTTGGTGCACAAGAAGTTGGGTATTTTATATTTTGATGTTGTTTGGAATAAAGAGAGGAAAAGTTATTAGCATGAGTTAGGATGGTCTGCCTGCAGGCTTACAGGCATCAGTCTCACAGCATCTTACTCAACCCTTAATCCTAACCATAACTGATAGCGCTGTGAGCATCTGTAAATGCATCAAACTGACAGTCGTGAGAGTGGAGGCTACAAGCCTGCGGTCATTTCGAAGGCTTTTCACTTGACACTCAGCCCTGCGGTAAGACCCCCGTTAGCCCAGGGCCTACAACTCTGTTAGCCCTGGGCTTCCAGCAGCTTCACACAATTTTGTGATCCCCGTATTCACTGAGCTGTGTTATTCCTCAGGACTTTTAGGGATATGCCCCAAAACACAATTCTCCAATTCAAATCGAGGTTAGAACACAAACAAAGAAATGTTCACTGTCCAATCAGGTCAAGCAACATTACTCAATTGTGAACACTGTTAACCTTTTGCTTTGGTTTTGAAGCATGAATCCTTAATGTGGGTTTACAGTAAACCTAGGTTAATGGGTAACTAACTCAAACACTCAGACATACATGTTTTTTTGACAGGATCAAATAAAGGCTTATCATTAGCTCTTCTAGGAAGGCTATATTAGCATTGTCATACTCATTTGACTGAAAACATACTGTGCAAATTGTGACTGAGGCGTGGACATAGTCGAGAATTAGTCAAGAAAAATGTATGTTCTGAAGAACCAACCCTGTCTCCCAGAAAGTAAGTTTATATATATATTACTATTGTACTATTGTTTTCCCAGTGCAGTTGCTTGTTTTCTTGAATGAATGAAGCGATACATTTATGGGATGGATGGCAGGCATACAAAGTGCAGGACCAGAGACGACGGTTCACATCCAGACTCCTGTCTGTGATTTATGTAACAAAAGCTCTTTGGTTAGGGGTGTGGGAAAGATTGTAGTTTGATGTTTATAATCATGTTGTGTCTCAAGTCACTGCAGACTTTTTCTATATTAAACCAGACCACCATCTTCCTCTAATCTTAACTAAGTGCTACCAGAGCCTAAAAATAAACACAAAAAGTTTAATAATGCTGTTGTCACTACAAACGGATATCATACTGTGAGTTTGGATGTTTTGGTGGAAAACAAATGAAACATTTTGCTGATATGTTCAGTATCATCATTTCCTATCCAGTCAGCATTAATTTCCTTCAAAATTTATTTACTGTTGGAGTTGTATATAGATAACATTTTGGCAGGGTTGGAAGAACAGATCATCTCATCTATCCAGTGCTGTTACACCTTGATGTTTTACACTGGGTGTGTTCAAGCCTTCATGGCCCATTAGCATTAACATTCACTGTTACTACTGAGATAATGGATTAATGTCTGCTGTATACATTATATCTGAATTCTGAATTGATCTAATTGAAATCAAGCTCATTCATCACCTGAAAAGAAACGAAACGTGGAAATGAAGGAGAAAACATCGAGGAAAACGAAGCAGCATCCGGGAAATAAGTTGGATGATCTTAGGGCAATAATTAGATTTAAATGGAACATAAGGGACCGTAACATCCCTTGGCTGACGGAGACATGGCTTCAATTCAATTCAATTCAATTCAGTTTTATTTATATAGCGCCATATCATAACAAAGTTATCTCAGGGCACTTTTCCATAAAGAGCAGGTCTAGACCGACTCCTTATGTGTACAGAGACCCAACAATTCCCACCAAGAGCAAGCACTAGGCGACAGCGGCAAGGAAAAACTGCCTTTTAACAGGCAGAAACCTCAAGCAGAACCAGGCTTTGGGTGGGCGGTCATCTGCCTCGACCGGTTGGGTTGAGACTGACCCCACTGGTGCCAGATCAAGTCATATGCCCAACCAAGTCCTTCCCTGTTTTCCATGTGGATAGAATGGGAGAGTCTGGTAAATCCAAGGGTGGAGAAGTTTGGTTCATGACTAACAACAACTGGTGCAACCCCAACGACATAAAGACTCTACCATTCCTGCTCGTCAAACCTGGAGCATCTGTTAATCTCATGCCGTCCATTCTACCTTCCCCGTGAGTTCAGTTATCATCGCAGCACACCACCACAAGTGGACATCAACATAGCACTATCAGACTTACATATGTTATTCCGGTATCAGAACAAACATCCTGACACAGCTATGGTGATGGCTGGGGACTATAAACCTTAAAAAAGTTATGCCTAACTTCCATCAACACATTAAGTGTGTCACCAGAGGGAAAAAGAACTCTGGCTGCTATTTTTATGCTGCCAGAGTATAAACAAAGAATTGCACGGGAAGTGGTAGTCATGAGAGATGTAAAGCAGTGACCAATCAGAGGTCACGCTACAGGACGCACTGAGTGACATCGACAGGGACATGTTCCAATCCAGTTCCAGAGACGTCAGTGGGTTGATAGATCCATCCACGATGCTTTGAACACACACATCACGACATCAGACGCCTATGGTAGGGGCTACCAACTACAACCAATTACCAGGGCAGCCCCCCCCTCTACTGTGAGTGCCGATGCCTCCCTAGCCGATGATTGATGAACTCATTCTATGCACGGTTTCAGGTTAGCAACAACAACGCTAGCTCGCCTACTAATAATAACATTGTTAGCGTGCTAGTTAGCGTGGCTGGAGTGAGTTCAACCGCTGGGTATGAGCACACACTCTCTGTGACTGAGCACATCATGAAGCTCTGACGTGTGTGAACACCAGGAAAGCTGCAGGCCCAGATGGAATATCTGGGCAAGTACTGAAGTCTTGTGCTCCACTGTTCACCACAATATTCAACCTCTCGCTGCCATAACAGCCTACTCATGAATGTCGCCAAAACCAAGGAGCTGATTGTGTGCACATCAACGGAGGACGTACATACCACTGAGGAATAATGAGACTACTGTGGAGAGGGTGAGCAGCTTCAAATACCTGGGAGTCCATCTCACAGAGGATCTGACATGGACAGTACAAACAGACACTCTGGTGAGAACGGCAAGGCATCTCAGGCAGCTGAGGAAATTCAGAGTCTACCCCTAATCCTACAGCATTAACTACCATGTTACAGCATTAACTCTCATGTTAATGGTGTAATAGGGCTATAATACTTTATAAAGTAAATCTTAAGCATAGTGTTGTAACCTCATCAGCCTGTCTTAGCTAAGTCATGTGTTATGTATACAAGGGTATGTAAATCAGCCCATATATGTAAATATATATGTATATAAATCTTAAATCTTGAATTTTGAACGTTACAGCATTAACTACTATGTAATTACCATGTTACAGCATCAACTACCATTTAACCACCATGTTAGAGCAACTACCATGTAACTAACATGTAACTACCATGTTACAGCATTAACTACCATGTAACTAACATGTAACTACCATGTTACAGCATTAACTAACATGTAACTAACATGTAACTACCACATTAGCATTAACTACCATATTAAAGCATTGTATATGTAGCTGGGCACTGAGCTGTCATTCAAAAACTCATTAGCCAATGGAGTTTTGAAAACAAACAAATAACCCGCCCACACGAGAGGTTTGTGTCAGAACTGCAAACAAACAGTCAGGCAGCACGAACGAGAGAGCCGACAGTAAGGGCAAAAGTCTGATCAGTGAGAAAGAAGCAGAGGGAACTGTAAACAAAAGGACATTATCAAAAAAGTAAAAGATCAATAGTTTACACCATTACACAATAATAATAAGTTTTACTTTTGTGATGACATTTTTTTGGCTTCAGTGAGTTTTATTCTCTCTCAAATTCTTATTTTTGTTTGATATTTAAGAAGTTTTGTTTGATTATATTGACACAAATCTGATTCCATACACTTTGAAAGTGACTGAGTAGGAGTGTTTGATAATGCATACTACACCTTTCATTATTTTTTCATACATGGTGGCAGCCTTGACTGTCCCCGAGTTGATTACAATTAATAATAAAGCTTATGAATAATACAGTCCAACTCCTGTCTTTTATATCGGCACTAAAAGCAAGATGTTTTTTTCCCCCAACCAGCTGGAACTGAAGCTTTCTCCCTGTGAATCTGTTTTATTTTACTTAAAAGGGCATTTCACTCACAGTTCATAGGAAGCGTATTTTGTCCCAGATAAGTCATTGATTCTCTAAAAAAGATTTCAACATTTGAGAGGATCTTTGACAAGTATGTAAATGTGGCTTTTGTTGGTGTTTATTTTTTGTTGCAATGCTTTGTTTTGCTACATAAGTACATAAAATAATTTAAAAGGCTGGTAGATAGTGTGCTGCAGGGTCAGCTGGCTGCATGGAGTGCCAACATTCACCTCCATCCTGCCTGTTAGCTGGAGCTCATCACAGACACTGATCTGCTCCCCTTACTGTGTAGCTGTCCTTGGTGAAAAAACTAAAAGCTGTGCAATTACTGGCTTTTGTATTAAACAGGCACAAGGTTTGTGTATCATTTGGAGAAGAAGAGAATACAAGTGGAGATTTTCACAATAAATGTCCTTGGCTTATATATTATACTTCATATATGTATATATATATATATAGATATACTCCGGCTTCCTCCCACCATCCAAAGACATGCAGGTTAGGTTGATTGATGATTCTAAAATTGCCCATAGGTGTGACTGTGAGTGTGTCTGTCTCTATGTGTCAGCCCTGTGATTGACTGGCGACCAGTCCAGGGTGTACCCCGCCTCTCGTCCAATGTCAGCTGGGATAGGCTCCAGCCCCCCCGCGACCCTCCGAGGATAAGGTATAGATAGTGAATGGATATATATATTAACAATTTTAATTTAAGTTATTCTATCACTTACTTATGAATATATAATTTGTTCAATTGAAAAGTAAATGAAATAAGTAAATAAGCAATTACAATATATGGTATATCCAAAGACTACATTAATGTCTAAATAAGTCTATGTAGGATACTACTCAACTCAATTTCAACTTTACCAAATTAATCCAGTTTTCATAAATATTTATTTTAAACCATTTCATTCATTTATGAGAGCTGTTTGTTTTCTTTATCCACACAGTGTTTTCTGAGCCAACCAATTTCCAAGTTGCCAAAAGGCTCTTTTATTTTTTATAGTTTTATAGTCAAAACAGCACTTGCTTGGTTGTCTTTATTGACAGGATTAGCATGCCCTATAAATCTGATGCCTTCAGTGTACTTGCCCTTGAATCTTATCTTGAATTGAACTTTTGTAAAATTGCCGGTCTATACTCAACCTCTGATTTCTCTGTTCATGTTGTAAAGATGTTGATGCCCAATTAAAACTAAACATATATATATGTAATATTTATGTCACGTATCAGCCTGATTCAGTGTTTCAGTTGTGGGCTCTTACCATCTTACCTGCATCTCTGGCTCTAGTTACACCTGTCTATACTCATCTGATCACACATAACAGTAACTGACTGGTTTAATAGTTCCTAGAGAAGTTTTGAATCTGGTGAGTGTAGCCATGTGGTAAGGCGTTGTGCACTGCATTGTGATCATATGCTGGGGTTGGGGTTGCTCATTCTGGACACAGTTTTTGTTTTTTTGGTTCAGAAAAATGTCTCCCAGCAGTTAGTCCAAACTTTACAGCTGCAATAGTTCCACAACCATGACCTTCGCTTCAAGGGACCCAAAAAGCATTCTATGATAAACATTAGGAGTATTCAGAAGCTAATATTCTATGCAGTCTACAGGTCTGAGTGCTGCTGCCAATGTAAACAAATAAATATGAGATTTAACTTCTCTCACATTCAGCACTTTTTTGACCAAGGAGTATTTAGGAATGTTTTGAACAAACCACATGAAAGTGTGGACAGACTTGTGGAAGATTTATAACTATTTACAGTGTGTGACCACAGACACTGATGACCAAGCCCCCATATGTTGCTTTGTCCTTCATCTTCTCACTATCTCCCTCCTCTCTCAGACCTGCCCATTGTCAACCTCACCGTGGAGCCGCAGCCTGTTCTGGAGGGAAACCTAGTCAAATTCCACTGCACCGCCAAAGCCAACCCACCTGTCATCTACTACAGGTGAGCCTCACCACATCCACTTCATTGTGATGGTTTGTGTGCAGTGTAGAGACACACTTTTTTTTCCTTCTGCTGTCTCCCTTCTCACACACACTCTCTGTTGTTGTTTGTCTTGTTGGTTCACACTTACTTACATTTCTTACAAATCGAAGTGAGCAAATTTTGTCCTAAAGCAGGGTGCTCACGAAATAATCACTTAAACAAGCAAGTGTAACTCAAGTGGTCAAGACAGGAAAAACAGTCCTTAGTTTACTAACCCAATAAGGGACTTAAAATATTGCCTTGTATACAATACATTAGGTGAACACTAAGTCCAACAATATGGTTAAAACTAAAATGGAAATGAAATGACATAACAGTTTCCGGTTCTGCCACTGAGAGGATGACAGCTTAATTTTTGAGCTACCCGACGGTTTTCTGAAATAACCCCCAAAAGCTTTTAGTTTTGTCAATCCCAGTGAAAATTTTGTTTAATAATGGAGAAAGGGGTTACTACTAGAAGTAGGACACCCACAAACGTGATAGAAAATGACCCCGAATTGAGTGAAGGCAGCCAAAGTATAGCGAGAATAGCCCCGAAGTTAGCCTATGAAGTATTCTCAACAAACTCCGGGAGTTCAGAAAAGACAACAGGGTACAGCTCAGAGTGGAGAATTGATGAAACAGAGGCTGTGCTTCAAGCAACATCAATGCTAATCAAGCGCCAGGCTAATCTGGAAGCCAGGCTGATAGACCAGGAGGGTCGAGCTTGGAGAGAAAATTTAAGGATTTACGGAAAGATAAAGAGGGCACCTATACAGTATAATTGGTTTGCTTGATAACTTGTTGAAAAAAGCGCACTCGACCTTCCCCCGTGACAGGGAGCTCAGAATTGAGCAGGCACACCAGACACTGGCACCGAAGCCCAACAGTTTGCAGGCAAAGCCCCAATCTATAGTGGTCAAGTTCAGGAGCAAGTGTTCTGCAACAATGTTTGCTTTTACGTTGACCATGACTTCCCCCCCAAAGTGCTTAAGAATCGCTGTGAATACACAGAGGCCAAGGAAGTGTTGAAAGAAAAACAGATAAAGGTCCAGACGCGGTCTTCTACGATGACGGCACCCGGCTATTCCAGGATGTTGCAGGGGCAACGAGGGACATGGCTATACGAGGGTTTCCAGTTACTGTGGTGAGGTCCTCAGCTACACCGGACCAAGAGGAGATCCGGCTCCTGTCTACTTGACAGGTGGCAGGGAGACGGCACGCCTGGGGTGGAGATCAGGAACAACCCAAGAAAAACCACTGCTCTCAATATAAGGAAAAAATTCAGAAGGTGACCCTCCCCATGGCAGAATGCAGATACGTTTTATTTGATTCCCGGTATACTTACCGAATTGAATAAGATAATTTCCAGATTTATTTGGCAGGGGAAAGAACCCAGGGTTAAACTTAAGACTCTACAACTCACAAGGGAGGGAGGAGGAATGGCACTATCCCATTTTAAGGATTATTTTGATACAGCCCAGATTAAAATAATGTGTAACCCAACATTTCATGGCAGGTGAAAAGACATTGTACTCTCCATTATGAATGATCCCCCAATTCATGCAGTATTGGCTCACAAAATTTGGGAAGATTCATAGATCATGTGCGAGGAGAATATAAACTAGATCATAAATTACAAATAATTCAATGGTGTGCTTATGATCCCGAGTTCAAGCCTAATACAGAAGATCATAGATTTATGATCCAATACTGAGAATATTTTTCAATGCCTACCAAAATGATTCAAATAAGGGTGCTATCTCTAGATTTTATAAAGGCCTACACCCTACACTTAGAGAATACATTAAAGAAAAATGGGAAAAAGAAGGTCATCTTTCAGTATCAAATAGGATTGGCTGGATGTATGTAAATTCCAGTGGAAATGCACCAACTCTCATGTGTGGTGGAAGTTTGGGTGTTTTATTTGTTTCTTTATTACACCAAAGCAGAATGCACATTTTCTGGAGGGGATGCCAAATGTTGGAGACAATGCGGATTTCGGGAAGCCAATCACTGACATATATTTTAGGAGAGTCAGTGATAAGACCTTTCTGGGCATAATTTCACAAAGCACTAAATAGCATACTTAATACTGACCTGCTCTTGCAATTTGATGAATATTGCAAGGGCGACCTGATGAATATTTGTTTGGTAGGCGCTGGTTACTTCCTGAACCCCCCACAATACAGGAGTGGATAGATATCGTAAATGACATATATGTTATGGAAAAGATTATTTTTTCTCTTTGTCACCAGGAAAATGTGTTTTATTAAATTCTGGACCAAGTGGGTCAAATATGTAAGGCCCTTATGGCCAGATTTTGTGGAGGTATTGAATGAATGACCCTGTAATGACACTGATTGTAGGCTGTCATCAATGAAATCTTTTCATTGCTCTTGTGTGCACACTTTACCTCTCCCAAAATGTACAAAGTTCTTAAATTTTGAAATACGGCAGAGGAAGTAAAACTGCTTTTGTTTAGTTGCTAATAATATAGAGTGCCATATGTCCCATGACATCATCATCCATTATCTTGTTTTATGTCTGGATTTTCTTTATAATGATAATATTGTAGCATATTGTTCACCATCTTTAAATGACATAATCTGTGTGTCATGCTGTCTGGGGCAAGGCAATCACTGATTGTAGGCTGTCTAAAAGAATGTCTAACATACCGTACCACTGGCTCACCTGCACACAAACGTTCCCGCAGCATCTGGCATCTCTTTGATTATAAATGAGGAGACAGCCCAGAAAAGCTGCCACATTTCTGCGTGCCACTGCATGCACACTGAGGTTCAGACCCAGAGTCAGGGCCCTGAAGAATCCTGGGAACACAGGCTATGCAACAGAGAAAAGAATGGACCTGTGCAGAGTATTCAGCATAAAAGAACAGAAAATACTAACGCTTAACACCACATCCTTGATTTATATTTTTTATTTGGGAATTACTTTCAGGCTCATAAACTCATATGGACAGCAGGCTACATTTTAGTTTTTCACTTTTTAATACTTGCATTGCTGGCTCATCCTCACCTGTCAGAGGATCCATGCTGTAAACAGGTTTAGGTTGACATGTGATTGCTGAATTGCCTTTACACCTGAGATTAAAATGCATATACCTTCCTTTCTTAATGTTAGTATTGAAAATGACAGTAAGCGCCTTATCTGCTGACAATGCTTACTTAATGGTTCGTTTGATACATTGCTATCTGTGCTGCCTGCCACCTTACTATCAACACACTGTATAATACACATTTCTAACCACCTCTGCTGTTGCTCCTGGCTTGAGTGTATTGTGCTTGCATGTACTGCTAGATTCTGTATTTGAGTCCCAGTGTGATTACCCAGAATTGAAATACATGCCACAGATGTTTGTGGATCTGCAGACATGTTGTCTGTTTGTTTTACACTTCCCCAAGGTCACAAATTGTCACAAATTTGCGGTATAATGTCTGGCCTTCATTTCATAATGCTGATGAAAAGAGATTTTACACTTCAAAATCAAGATTTAGGTGACATGTTATGTAGAAGTTGAACGTAAATATGTTGAATGTTTTTTCTCTAAACATCCTTATATCAATTTAAACTATGAAAGGAAGGTAAAACTGAGTATGCACGTGCTTGTTTTATATTCATGTGGAGCAAACCACAGCCAACCACGGTGAACAGCTTGACTGAAACAAGTTGTTAAAAGGCTTTGCACATGGTTATCTTAAGAGTAATTGCTGGGGAAAAGTATGTTGAATTGAGTTCCTCTGCCCAGACATTTACCAGTGAGTCATGGCATTCAAGCCATAGTTAGTATCTGATCCTTCACATCCACTTTGGTCTGCTTTCTTTAGGCAAGCTCTGTAGAGCCCCCAGAGCCTCAAAGCGTTGCCCAAAAAGTCATTTAAACACAGTAATATACAGTTAATATATTCAATTTTTGATATTTCTCATGCTGCTGATTTTCTGCCCACATATTTCTTTTATATTTCTGTTCGAATGTTTATTTGTTGTACCAGTAGTATTTCAACATCAATAAAGTTCTGTCCTCTCCTTGCCTCTCCGGCACCATGTGTAGTGACATCCTCATTCTGAAAATTCATTGTAAAATGACATTGAGTGAAGACAGTATCTCAGTATAGAAAGAAGATTCTCACAAGGAAATTACATGATAGGGCCTTACTGTCTTCACAATCACTATTATTAAATTGGAGATGGAGCAGTGCAGTCAAACAATCATAGGACCTGTGAAGCTGTCAGTCATCCTGAAGCAATTCAGAACAATCAAGTGGTAAGATGTGGTCTGCGAGGGAAGCAAGTCAATTCAATTTTATTTATATAGCCCAATATCACAAATCACAAATTTGGAAAAAGCTCAGGAAGAGCAGCAGAGGAGGGATCCCTCCCCCAGGACGGACAGACAGGAAATAGATGTTGAGTCCACCATTTGAAGCCTTTTTGTACCAGCATGCGGCAGACCTGACAACAAAACATTACAATAATCAAGTCTGGATGAAACAAAAGGATGAATTAGGATCTCTGCGTCAGACAAGGACAGAAAAGACCTAATTTTAGCTATGTTGCTTAGATGGAAAAAGGCTGTCTTGGTGATGTCCTTAATGTGCTGATCAAAAGAGAGGGTAGGATGAACACCAAGATTCTTGGCTGTCGAACTTTGAGAAATCACAGAGTCACACAGAGTTACTGTTGTCAATGTCGAGCAGGGCCAATGACCAGCATCTCAGTTTTATCAGAATTTAGGAGCAGGAAATTATGTGCTATTCAGTTTTTCACAGCAGACAAGTACGCCTCTAATTTAGTAATTTAGGAGTGATCGTCCGCCTTTACAGGCACATACAGCTGAGTATCATCAGCGTAGCAGTGGAAATTAATTCCACAACTGCGTAAAATTTGGCCAAGAGGTAAAATATAAAGAGAGAAAAGCAGAGGGCCAAGAACAGAGCCCTGAGGTACTCCATATTTAATGATGTAATATTATTATAGGAAACATACTCTTCTTTAAGATTTTAACCACTTGAGAGCCAGGTCAGAGACAGCAAACTGATTTTCCATTCAGTCTAGGAGTATACAGTGATCTATGGTGTCAAAACCCACAGTGAGATCCAGTAATAGAAGCAATGAGGGGGAATCTAAATCCATAGTAAGCAAAAGATCCTTCACCACTTTACTTAACAAGTTTTAGTGAAATGACAGGCACTGAAAGCAGAGTGAAAAGGTTCAAAAAGATTACTGTTGAATATGTGGACCAAAAGTTCCTGAGACACAACTTTTTCTAGTATTTTTGAAAAAAATGGAAGGTAAGAGACTGGTTGATAATCATTTAAAGACCCTGGAACAAGGTGTGTTTCTTAAGTAAAGGTTTAACCACAGAAGTCTTAAAGCTAGTTGGGACAATGCCAGTTGTAAAATGCAATATTTGGTGTTTTGTTTCTTAAAGGTTTAGCTGGTAGGGGGTCGAGGAGACATTGTGGGTAAGGAGACAGCAGGACCAAGGCTCAGCTCAAACTGGCCACTAACTCTGATGTTCACAACATTTCTGCTGCAGGAATTCACACAATGCATGTTGTCTAAAAGGAATACACTACATGAATACTATATCACAGCTAGATCTCTGTGTGTCATTGTCTGTCTGTAACATTTCCATGGAAACAGGTCAATTCCTAAGAGACTTCTTGCTGCCCTCTCCACTGAGTATGCTATTGATAACCTGAGGTCTATGCTTTTCTCTGTGAAATGAGTGATGTCAGACTGAGGGTGGATGGGTGGGTAGGTGGTATGTTTGGAGTGGAAGTTCAGTTGTGGCTCCTCCTTATCACGAGCTCCAAATGTTCATCTTGCTTTCCTGCCTCCCTCCACTCCTATCAGGCCATCTATTAATTGTTGTTCATGTGATGTGCACTCAGAGAGGATTCAGACAAAACTCTTGGAAAATTTGAATCTCAAAATTGTATCCCAGCAACTCCAAAGTTACTTTGAACAGGGAGGGTGTATTTTAAAATACATACTGATTAGAACATTCACTATGATGATATGAATCCTGTGGTCTGTGTGTGTGTGTGTGTGTGTGTGTGTGTGTGTGTGTCTGCCAGCCTCTATGTGTGTATGCATCTGTGGTCCATGCATTATTGCTGTCTGTGCATGTTTGTTTGCCCAGACTCATGGGTGTTTGGGATGAAAGTACAACAGGGGCCTGAGAGCAGCCCCATGTCAGCAGACCCGATAGATACAGGACAGGAGGGGGAAGGGAGGGGGCAACCATGCAGTGACGGTTTATCTCAACAACCCCACACAGACGTCCACACCTCTGGCTGTCTGGCAGGCTCGGGGGATGAATCTGGGAGCCGACTCATTATTGCCTGTTTTTCAAAACATTGCAAAGGAAGTGAGGAGAAATGAAGTGATGGATGGAGGGAGAGAAAGTGAAACAGAAGATGAATGTAAAGGGGGGTGAGGGAAGAAGAAGCCGGAGATGAATTGAATTGTAAAGGAGGTACAGAAAGGAAGGACAGAACAGAAGAAGAGAGGGAATGAGTTGATGTCGCTCGCAAATCAAATGCCTCCTATTCCTATGGGGAGCTGTGACGCCGGTGTCTGCTGCTTCTGCTGCCATCACTGCTGTTGAGGGCTTTTTATTTTGAAGCAAAGTTGTCATCTCTGGTTTCTTCATTTGTCACTTTAGCTGTGTCTAATGAGAGACTCAATTGTGCTGGTTAAGCTTGGCCTGTCATCCATTTGATGTGAACACAAGGGTGCAAAATCATTGTCCGTTCATGGACAAAAACCTGTTTGACTGATATGGCACTGAAATCTCCTGGTAGCTGTTTGTGTGTAGTGAGGTAGAGGGTCGTCATTTCCAAATAAAACAACCGTCTGTGTGTGGAAAAGGCCCATCAGATGTATGGAACATCCCTGTTATCCAGCTGTATATCAGCACACAGTGTAATAAAACTATATATACACAATATTAGCTTAGATTTTTTCTTTTAAATCACAAGAAGAGGATTTCATCAATGAACACTTGTTTTGTTTGGCATTGTCCATTCAAATCAACTTTTGTTTGCTTTGGTAGTTCCAATGTTGTCACCAGTGACCCTTTTGCATTTGTCTTCGTTTCTGCTGTGACTTTTATTAATGCAGCATTGTTATAGTGAAGAAAGCAAAGCCTTCTTGGATTAATGAGGTAACTCAAGCCCAACTCTGCGACAGAGTCTTTGGCAATAGTGCTGGCAGATTCATTCTTTTGGCCGGGACTGAACCTGCTGGTTTTTCAAAACAGGAACAGCCGATGAATATAAAGATCAATCTCTGCCTTTTAGTAATAAATCATCGCAAGAAAGTATTTGGCTGCGATCTAGGATTTAGATTGCTGATGATCTGTAAAGGTTAATGTTGGTTTAGACTCAGGTTGTGTTTTAAGTTAATAGGATTATCTTCTATCCTCATTCATATTAATAAAATGTGTAATAATAAAGTGGACATATTAAGCTTTTGGAGTTTTGCTTGTTTATAGAGCATTATGTTGTGACACACAATAGAACCAAGCGTAGCATCGATGCTATGCTAGACATGTTCTACAAAACATTAAATAACTTTGGAACTGTTTATGATAGAGACAAGCTTTAAATTGGTACATTTGCCACTGTGATGGAAATATATGGACAGATTAGGTAGTCTATTTTCTAATGAACACTTTGATATTTACTCTCAGAGGTGATATTGACCAAAACAAAGACAGCACCAAAATGTATATGTTGTCACATTGTCTACTGAAAACGCCCAGGACAATAGCCAATAAATGGCTGTAACTCACTGAGGAAAAGGTGCATGTACACCAGACCTCACATGGAGTTCCCAAACACCTAAATACAATTTTTCACATTGAAAAAATAAAGATTCTCAGGTTGACTATGTTTTTTTTCCACAGAGCATTTTTTAAATTTTATAATCAGGCATGACCTTTGTGTGACACTCTACCAGAAAGAAAGATAGGTTTCACCGAATCATATGATGTATAACACTTGATACTGACTGAAAGAATATGCTCAGAATTGGCAAAAATATAAAAACTGTCCAGTGAGTCAAAAAGCTCCTACACTGCTCTGAATGGTTCGCTTGTATTTCGCTCTTTACTTCTACAGAAGATGACATCAGCTCATTACATACATGGGCTGCCGCTCCAGGTTCAGCATGCCCCCAAGCACCTGAACACATGCACAGAGCAGAAGCTGTGAGGGACTGCAACGTCAGCAGTTGCGATGTTGGGAAGAAAGTGTCTGTTGTTGCTGTGGTGTAAGGAATGAAACATTCGACAACAGTAGATAGTTTGTATTTTTGGATCTCATACAGCAGTACAAACTCTAGAATTTATCTCTGGTCTTTGCATTTCACTGAGAACTGCTTTACCGACCAGACTCAGCAACCACCCGCCGGCTGGTTGGCCAGGGTTGTCGGCTGCTACAGAACGCCGGACAAGTCCAATTTTATTTGGTCAATTGTGTCAATTCAAGACCCCAAACTATCATTAAAATGTTCATCGTTTGTGAATTATTATCTTTAGGATACACTTAGCTGGTTATTTTTCAGTGATCAACAGTGGTGGGTTTGCGTTTACACTGAATTATGCATGCAGAGGGGATAGCTTTCCAACGCTAACTCACTAGCTTGGCCTAAATACAAATTCATACAAAATTTAAGTAGAGTAATTCAACTCAAGCTATCAGAAATAAATCAGTATTTATACTAAACAGAATTTAACTTGTTTTAACCATAGACTGTATATAAAGATGGACGGCATGACAGCTCCCTAAAAGTGAAGCCAAAACATCTTGATCGCCCCCTGCTGGATGGCTGCAGTATAGGTCATAAGCCCCGCCCCCTCCATGTTAGCAGATGGGACATGGGCCAAACTAAAAAGATGGTTTCTGTCACTTTAGGTAGTCCTTATCACGCTGATGTTTGTTAAGGTGTAAAGGTTTCATTTTTCTGATAAGTTTGGTTTTAATTAGTCAATTGATGCTATTAAAAGAGGGGTGAGACGTCATGATTGACAACTGTGAGTGTGCTCGCGATTGGTTCAGGCGGTTGCATAGGCGGGAACTCGATACCGCTGCGGATCACTACTGCGTAGACTCTGGCACCAAATGACGTCACCAGCTGCAGATGGCAGCTCCCGTATCTGGGATATTTTAGCTTCATTTTCAGCTTGAATCATTTTGTTTCTCCTCTTCCGGGCATTTTTGGGTGCGTTCGACCACACACACAGCAATTCGGCTTAATATAGATAACTTTTGTCATGTTGGGAACGTAGGCGTTGAGCAGGCAGAATGGATTGCAGGTTTCATTCTTTAAAGATTGGCCTCCAGCACTTTATGTGCGGCTTGAGATGCAGCTGAGTTCCAGGCGTGCAGCTATCTTCCGAGTCTGCCCGCATAGGCAAATGGTCAGGCACGAAGGCAAAGCCAAGAGCAGAGTTCGCCCAAGACAAGGCATATACAGGGTTAAAAGAGATAAGAGCGTCAAGACAAGAGCGTTATCTTTGGGCTTCTTGTTTTATAGCCTGTCAGGGGGTGACAGTGCCCGATGGCACGAAATCTCTACCCACCCTAGATCTATTTGGACTTAATTATTTTATTTGCTCCAATGTCAGCTCTTTCACCAGAGAAGAGCTCATGATCATCAGGGATACAACTTCTGTGGTTTCATTTCCAACCTTCCTCGCCCCA
>LKNJ01004939.1:0-19124 GCA_002120245.1 Maccullochella peelii | reverse complement strand
TTTTTTTTTTTTTTTTTTTTAATCTTGTCTTAGTTGTACTATATTTGGTCTCCTTACTCTTGTTGGCAGAAGAGCACCAAACCACCAGCCCTCCATCTGTCCCACTGCTAAATACAAGTTCAGTAGTTCATGTTGACCAAGCACTGGACCAACTGAAAGTCCTTTTGCTCGGGAGCCTCCAAGGTCCTCCAATCACTGAGCTCAGTCTCCTCGGGTTCCCACGCTACAGAGAGCAATCCTGTTCCTTGAAAGACTTCACCGGGCCGGGCTTTCAGTGAAAAGCATAGAGCAGGAGGAGAATGGTACAGACGCCGATCACTGTGCCAAGGATGAGAGAGTCCCGTCTCTTCCGCAGGTTGATTCGCTGGATGAGATTGTTGATGGTTGGGAAACGGTCTAGGAAAAGTCAAACGCTAAGGAAGATCACAAATATTTAAATTCCTGAATTTTCAACCTGATTAGAAATAAAATAAGAAAAACAGCTCTATTTATATTTTTTATTTATAGAGGAGCACTGTGATTTGATAACTAAGGAAACGACTCCCATGAAGCCTATAATCAACTCTAAAGTTCTAACTGACTAAAAACATCTTGCATTGGATAGCAGGCATAGATCAAACAATTTGACTGTCGATGCCATGCAAAAACCTACACAAGTGTGGAAAATCGAAGATCTCAGGGTCACTCACAAACAGAAGGATTCTAATTGGGGCTTAAACGGCAATTACTAATAGTCAAGACAGCAACTGCTGTTAGTTAAAATAACTTGAATCAGAGTTGGTCTGGAGACTTGGAGACCCTTTTCAAACTGCTGTAGCTCTTTAATCAGAACTTCTTGCATTATTTGGCCTCTACAAAGTCAAAAGGACTTTGGTGACAGACCCAGACACTACTTGGTACATCTTGTATCTTGAGAACAAAGAACTACTTTCCATCATAAAAAGCAATATGTGAGCACTGATTTCTGAAGGACCAGTAGTGATTTCATACCAGGAACCCTTCAGTTTCCAAATTTATTGTGTGCCTTAGTCTACTTGGTTCCCCACACACAACCATGCACATATGCAGCATAAAGGATACTGGCCAACGTGTTGACCCTGCTCTGTATGGATTTCAGCATGCCCCTTTGGGAGGTCACGTTTTCCTTGGTCGCCATGGCAATACTAAAGAGACAGAGACAGAAATGAGTTGAGAAGTGACAATATACTGCATGTGGTTGCAGTCATTAGTAGTGTAAAGTGCCCCTGACAGCAAGTGACTCCACATATGATTAGAAATTGAATTCCACCAGGGGAAGTTTTTGGAGAAATGAGCATTCAGTTTAAAGGATAAGTGGTGGTAAAGTTTAAAGCTACAAACTGTCAAGTAGGACAACAGAACCACAGAAAACATCCTATAATCTCAATTAAATCCCTAGCAACTGCACCATACCTTAACTAAAAGCAAGATCTAAATTAAGTCAAGTTTTTGGTGCAGGAACGGATATGTGTGATCAAAGAAAAGACTCTTTCGTTTCTAAACATAATTAATTTGTCAGCCAAAACTACATAATGCATTTTAAGGCAAAAATAGACAATGGAGAGAAAAATGATCCGCTGATATTTGATTTAAAATAAACTTTATGTAGTTAATCACTGTTAATAGTTGCATCTCACTTCAGCAGGTTCATAACTGTCAGTCAAATTAATTCAAATTAAGTATTCAATCAGACATTTAGCCTGAGAGAGGTTACAAGTTAAATCTTATCACCTGTTTGATAGCATTCATGCACACTTAACATTATAGGATGTTAAACAATATGAGACGACTGTGAAACATAGTTTGCAAATCTTGATATCCTTCTGTGCAATGATTAAAAACGGGTATTGAAAGACTACATGTCTGTAGGCACGTCCATGCTGCAACGAAGGGAATCATTCCGAGGTGAAACACAAGTCATCGTATCACATTCTCCTTCAGCTTTATGTGGGTGCCTACGGTATGTGTGCGAGTCGACTAGGCTTGCAGAAGGAAGGTATAGGATTGCTGTGATATTGTACCTCTCTTGCTCTCAAACTTGGGCCTCAGCAACTTTCAGTGCAGGAAAGTGCAGCTGGGCAGTTGGCAGGAAAAGTTTCGGACTCGTATGTTTGCCCTCTGTGGCATCTGCTTACACACAATAATCAATAGCAGCTACTGAACCCTTCACAGTGGGAGCATTTGAGTAAAAGAAATCAGCTCCCCAAAACCACTTGACAAAGTAAAAAATACTGACTTAAGTATGGTGTTCAGAAACACTTGGTACAACAGTTTTTTTCAAGTAGCATTATGTAATTCAGCAGGGTGACAACCAGTAAGCACTGGCCACAGGGGACAAACTCCTCCCATCCCAGAGTGACAGAGCCCCATAGGAGGCAGGTCAAAACAGGGTAAATGAAATCACTGTGGTTGTTTACTCGTTCAGCTGGCAAAGTTGATGAGCAGCAGGCCTGGACAGAATGTTTGTGTGAACCTGCAAAGAAAATGTGCAGCGTGTAAGTACTGTATGAGTGTGTGGAGGATGGGATGTGTGGGTGAGGTCATGGCATCTCCTGACAGTCCGCAGTCTTGGCCTGGCGCAGTGTTTTGGGGATCATGTTCTCCTCAGTCAGGAAGAAACACTTTGCTGACTCCAGCAGCCTCGACAAGCCTTTATCTCAATGTTAACCAGCTCATGAGAATCAGAGCTGGAGGGTAAAGATTCCCTTCACACATTGTATGTGATCAGTCAAAGATCACAGTTTAAAAGTGACCTGGAGGAGTGGTCTCAGGTTGACATGTAACCTGTCAAGTGAAGTCAGTTGAAGTCAATTGTATTTATATAACCCAAAATCACAAATCTGCCTCAAAGTTGCCAATGAGGTTACCACAGTAAGGGGACAACTTGAAAAGTTGACTGGGTGCTTTTCATTTTAATATCACCTAACAAAGCAAAGTCAGGTAGCAAATCAAAAGAAATGCTTTTAACTGGTATAACATTCAAAATGCAGATCAAGTGATATATTAGACCATTTTATTTATCATTTAGCTATGATTTGAGATGTGACCAAACCTGTTGTGTAATGTAAATCATAATCTGGAAATGACACAAAAATGAAAAGTCACATTGACACAGTACAGTTAACATACAGTATAAATAAAACTGGCATGTTAAACAACACTGAACTGAACTCTTTTGCCTATCACATCTCTCTGCTTCACTAATACACCCATGAACGAGCCCAATCACATCTCTTTGACTTTGAAAAAAATGCCACTCAAAATGTAGGCAGAAGCTCAGAAAAGGAGTTATTCTGGGCATCCAGGCAAGTGCGCAAGTGACAGTCCCGTTCATTTTATGCACATATGATATTAATGTGACCAGCAGTTAGCACTTCCAAGGATGAATCATCAGTACAAACAATGAGCAACAGCACTGAAAAGTTAATTGATAAAGAGTCATGGTCCGAAACAACAACATACATAAAAACTTTGGGGAAGAAGTCAACTACAGTAAGAAACATATTAATTGAGCAAAAAGATCTGGTTTCCTGCACTGCTAATGTCAGGCTGAATTTAAAAGGTTGGATATTGTAAAAGTGAGTGAATGCATTCAGCAGAAAATTGATTCACTTCAGACTCTGGATTAATTTTAGATGAATTCAGCGAATATGGTTAGGTGTTTTGTCCTGACAGCAACAATAAAAAATGTTCAGTTTATTGCAGCTCTGATTGGGAACTCTAGCTTGCTAGCTAGTCTTCTCCATAACAATGGCTGCTGAGCCTCATGGTTACAGTAGTATTTAGAGACTTCTGCCATACCAAACAAAATATTAATAATCATTGGTCATGGCATAACATTATTAAATTATCCAGGAGTCACCTGTGTTTCTATGTAAGGAACATTAAGGTCATGATACAAATAAATCTTTCAAATGTGAATTTAGGTGGAGAAAATAACTGAAGACACTGAAGGATGAGGCACAACAAACAAGGATTGTTTTCTACAGATGTCCGGCCTAAGCTCAATAGGACCTGTTAGGCTCAACATATCCAAACCATGTATTTTGTCACACACACTAAGGGTTTTGAGTCAGGTTCAACAGGTAGATAAGATAATGGAGAAGAGGGGGTGGGAGCTGTCATGAATGCAAATATATCTCTTCCTATATGTGCAAGACAGAAAGCAGGTCTTACCTTATTGTGTCATCCATCAGGCGGTCCGAACTATAAACAAGGGGGGCGGGGAGAAAAGGGGAAAGAGAGGTTAACTATTGACGTGAGGCAGTGTAGCAACACTGAGCTGGACAAAGAACTGAATTTAATTTTATGTTGTTTAGGACTGGATTTCCTTTTCTTCTTTCCATATAAATCTTATCAACGCACACATAGTGACTAACCAATCAGTCTGGCAGAACACAGCATAACGTAATTTGAATCTTCCCACTAACGTCAGTGTGGTCATGTCTCTGTGTGTATGTGCTGCTTGTCCCTGTGTTGTTCATGTTCTTTGCTTGTGCTAACTGACACAAACAACAGGAAGTCTTATTTGTAAAAGTGTTGTGTGGGCAATTTAAAAAGCAGCACCAGATGTTCAAAAATGCTGCTTTTTTTTTTGGGATACAGCCTTTTAGTTAGAGCAGCCTCCTTTTAGCTTTCATCAGAAAGACTCATGTAAGCCCTAACAAATAATTGATAAAAGCTATTATTAATTTCTGTTTAACCTCTGCACAAAATAGTGTGACTGTTTAGTAATTTGTCTGGTTCATCTTCTCCTCATGGATGATTCCCAAAACGACAGGGCGTCTGGACTACGTAGACCCAGAGAGGATTCCACCTCAGAGATCCTGGAGCTTAATCGTCTGCATAGCTACATCAAAGAGGGAGTGCCAAATCCTTGCTTTACAGAGAATATTGGAAGGCGCACACACGCACACACACACACACACACACACACACACACACACACACACACACACACACACACACACCTCTTATGTTGTAACACCAGTTTTGTGTCTCAGGTTGCTCATCAACAAAAATGCTCTCAGCAGATTATTCCCTAATTGGAATCAATTTGGATAATGTTCCAGAGAGCTAAAGGAAACCAAACAAGCAAAACTGCAGGGATTGTATTTCATAGCTCAACATCCATTCGACAACTCCACATCCTCACTGTCATGCTCAATGTGTGATTTATGTTAAGCTCTTAGTATGCTATGTATCCAAACAAAGTTAAAGATTCCTACCCAAACTTCATCCACACCAAGCCACAACCATCTCCAACCGTTACCTCAATTGTCTCTTTATACCTTAACTTGACCATCTCAAGGCTAATACCCAAGTATTTTCAATATCATGCCTAAACCCAACCTTCAGTGCTTTATTTTTGTTATTTTACCACTAACTGAAAGGCCACTTTAAAGCCAAGGGCAACTTTGAAACAATGAGGAATGTTAAGGGAGGGAATTGGGACAAGGTGTGTCATCTTATTCCCTGACCACTTTTTATTGACTTAAATTAGACAGTTTTCAAATTAAAGCTAAAACTATCCTATTAACAAAACCAGTATTATTGTTGATAACAGCATTATATGCCGCTAAATGGAATTCATCCATAATTTATTTTTGTCTTCAGTCTAAAAAGGAGAAAAGAACAAATCTTAAATGTTGAATGTCATCTTTTACACCTGTTCTAAGTGTATGAAACGTTCATATATTCTGATCAACTTCTGATTCTGGCCTTGAGAGAGTGCCATGTCTCTTTTTATCACATAATTTAATTTGAAAGTATTTTTTATTTTCATGCATTTTATCATGTGGTAAACTTACAGAAAAAGATGGATGAGTTTGCATGTCTCCTTACATTCAATGAGGTGACGCCCCTCTGCCCTGCAGTGTTTTTTCTTTTTAAGTGAGGGCAAAAAATAGCATTAGGCTCTGCATATGTGCACATGCATTGTTGCCAGCAAGTGTGCTGAGCTAACAGTTTGTTTCATCTAACAGATGTTGGGTAACCCTCAAAGGAGTTTCAAAGATCCAGTTGATCAAAAATGATGAATTTAAGAGAGCCCTAATAATCTCAAAAGAAAAGCAAATTGATTTTTACAGAAGGAGCACTGCAAAGCTCAGAAACAAAACAGCTAAAAAGTAGCTCAAGCTTTTGCAGACCAAAAATGATAGCTAGTACCATAACTACAAAACCACGTAATACTATCAAGAGGTTCTAACTAACTGTATGTCTGAAACAGAAAGAAACGACAATGTAAGTAGAATGTGGTTAGGCAAAGGCCAGATAGCCACATGACCCAGGTCTTAACAGACAAACGACTGACAGAGAAAACTATACCCTTTAACTGTTTGTCTGCCGACAGTCTTCACCTTATAAATCATGAGCTGAACAGCAGAAGACAGAGTGGCTATGAGCGGAGGTTTGATTCATGGAGTTTTTTTATATTCAGAGATGAGATGGGGCTAAAGATTTATGCTGTTTATGCTTGTTCCCTTCATCATCAAGCCGCAGCTGTAGTGCCATCATGTTCATGTATATGTGGCCTTCTGTGGTTTCAACTTTGAAAGGGTTCCTTCCATTTCCCCTGGTCAGTGGTGTTTTGCTGCAGTCATTATACCGCTCATTAGCTCCAAGCTAATTGCCTTTCCCAGTGTGATGAATCAACCCACCCTGTTCACATGCTTCCTTCCCTCTCTTGCCATTCTCTCGCACGCACGCACGCACGCACGCACCTTGCATTCAGAACTGGCAGTGTTATGCAGGTACCAGTCAAAGCCTAAATGACTAAAAAGATTAATAGATAATCAAAATGACAACTGATTTCTTTTTTTCTGCTGACTCATCAGTAATTTGAAGTGGTATTGTGAAAGAAAATACTTTCCAGCAACTTTCTCAGAGTAATGCTCTGTCAGGATGGCTTTTAGAGCAATATGAGGCAACTAATAGAATCAGCCAGGTAAACTGAAACATTAATTACTTTGCAGAGGAAACAGTCTTGCAAATCTTGGCAGCAGTTACAGAAAGCAAACTGCATCAGCAAAGAGGAGAAGTGGTCACAAATCAAAGCTCAGAGCTGATTCGAAATCCACTGCTACATACTCAACATACCTTAAACATTGTGAGATTCAGAGAGGATCTTTTTAGTAACGCTGCCATTCACCACCCTTCTTGGCCAAGTAATAAACCAAGCATAAGAAAGAAGACCTTGACCCTAGAGATGCAAAAAGGGCAAATGGCAAAAACTAGGACTTTGGTAAATGCTGGGAATCTGTAATAACTAGCGAACTGGGATTCTGGTTTTAAATTCTGACACAAAACATTTTGAAAGAAGAAAGGTAGACACTGGTTATATAACCTGCCATTTTTGATCCTGATCATCACAATTATGTGCCAGTGTTGTTATTGTTTTTATATATATATATATATATATATATATGTTGTCAGTAACAAGAGCTGCTAACTATTCCTGCATTTTGTTGTTCACAGTGCTGCTGGTGGGGCCTAGCCCTACGCCTTGAGACTGGACAGTAGAGAAAAAGGCTGTGGTGATGTAGAGCCTTTTGCTGCTCAGAGATGAACATTGTTTAAATGGGAGGCTCTTGAGCAAATTAAAACACCAAGCACACAGAGCACAATTAGCGCATACCAGTAAGCAGCAAAACACTTCAAACCCACTGGAATCAGTTTTTTTTTAAATTACAACATTCATAGCAAAGTGGAAATAAATGGTACACAATCTTAATTTTCATCATGTCTTTACAGAAAAATGCACTTGCGATAGATCATAATAGACTGTTGAATATGAGCCAGTCAGTGAATATGGTTGATGCACTCAACAAAAGCTGTGTCATTTAGGTGCTCAGGTCCAGCTCTTTATCTAGCAGCGTATCTTGACAACCAGCTAGGAGTAAGGTTCAGAAATGAACTGACCCAAAATGCCCCAGACACTTTCACATTCTTGTTGGGTAAACCTCTGACTGAACCTCTAAAGTTTCTGAACTCAATCTCAACTGTTTGGATCCCTCTAATGAGCCAGAGAGAGCAGGGCGACTTTTACCCAGAATCCTCATTGCTCTCCTCGACTGATTACATTAGCATATCAAGGACCTGACAGTTCAGATCGAACTTCTTGGGATGGGCAACAGGCCAGGCAGATTAAAAGCCGGGGTCTCAAACTTAGGGACAAGGAGAGACAGAGAAAGGAAGAAAAAGAGAGCGAGTAAGAACGAGAAAGGGGCTGTAGCAGGTGTCAACTGTGGCAGGTAAACCGCTTGTTTAAAATGCTGGGGGAAAAAGACTGTTGGATGATGAAGCACTCACAAAGAAACCTATAGTTTTTGATTTTTGCCAATTGTGTCTTTTGCATCCCCAGCATCACTTCACTATGCAGCACACTTAGCAATAAAGTTTCAAATAGCACTGTTTTTACATTACATGACATTTAGTTTCAAATAAGACCTTGCAGTAATCGAGGCTGATTGGGGGAGTGGGTAGGGTTATACTGGCCAACAGGGTTCTTGGAAGTAAAAGTCCAAATTATTTTTCCCATAAATATCTTCTATTACTGACCGAGCGTTTCAATCATTTGGATTGGATTTGGGCAATAAACTGTTCTGGTTTAATCATAGCTACTAAACTGAAAGAGTTCTGGTTTTTAATGGAAAAAAACATCAAAAAAGGCTGTACACATAACTTTACAAGATAAGTCAACCAAGATGCCTGAGAACTGCAGTTATAAAGAGTCATCTCCCACCAAATATCTGTTTTTCAGTCACTGCTCTTTGGACTGGAAAAAATAAAAACTTTTAATTAATTCAATTTTCTATTTTGAATCGATTTTCAATCACATTGGCAGACATCTTTATCCACTACAACTGCTTATGTGGCCCATGGGTCCTGGAGCATTTAGTGTCCTGATTTGATATACCTTACTTTTGGAAAACACACGCAGAGGAGAAACATTTATAAGGATGGCTATGACATAAAACATAAATTGTCCCAGATATATCTTTACATTTTATTCAAGAATAACACCAAGCAGAAAAGCATTGTTTCCAAAGGTGTGTTCAATTTGTACGCACCTTAAGGTTTTTAGAAACGTTTAGATGCTGCATGATTGCATTTCAAAGTAACTTTCAGTCACTAGACTTGCAAGTAAAACAGGGTCCAAGCAAACCCACGCAATTGGGACCCGGAAGTTCATCAACCCAAGGTGAACAGGAAACTATGAGCATCACCAAATAGGGCTTTCAATAACTGGTTTAACACACATTTGTACGCTCAGGCAGGCTCAAATAGTGCCAGGAAGTGATCCAGCCTTGGAACCAGAGGTTCGTTGAGTACTGCATACTAAACCAATGGAAAGATATAGGATGAGGAGAACGGACGCAGATTTTCTGTAGGCAGCATGAACTGAGCGAAGACTCTCTTACTTTATGAATGTACAGAGCCAAGAGGGAAAAGAACAGCATCTGGAGAAACAAAAGTAGTCATTGACATGTGTGTCAATGTGAGGTGTAAATTAGCCTCGCTTCTTACTGACACCATTATTGTGTCAAAAAAAAAAAAAACCTATGTTTCACAGGAAGTCTTTATCAGAGTGACCACTACCATTAGAGTTGTTCCAACATTAACTTTAAATGGACTTGCCCCTCCCTCCCTCTAGTTTATTCATGAACACTGACCTTTATGGCAGAGAGGGATGGAAAAACAAATATACATGGATGGAGAAAGAGACAAGAGATAAGAACTCACCGACAACAACAGAAACATCAACAGCACGTATAGTAGCTCTAATAGCTACACAGCATCAAACTTAAGTCAAAGTTAACCAACAACTGGTAAAGTATTGAAGCGAGCAGCTGCCGCCTGGCAAAATTGATCTTCAGAGCAGCTTGTAGATTAAAATAGAGGAAATGGTTAACTTAGCACTTAACTATTACACATTATATATCAAATTTTGCTAACTTTTTAGCAAAACGCTGTTTATTGTCCCAAACTAGATAATCAAACTTTTAAGATGATTTAGCTCCAATACTTTTCTCTTCATTGATCTGTCTGTTCTCTGCTGATGAAGAGGAGTATCGTTCAGGGAACTCAGATACAGTAAAATCAGCTCCCGTCTCTTTTCCCTCGCTGTAGTTTCTGTGGTTACCATGGTCACACAGCAAGCTGCGGCAGCAAGTTGAAAAAGTTGAACCATCATAAACTTGGAATGCAGTGGCAAATAGCTGTTTAAATTCACAAGAGCAGCTGATGCCAACACCTGTGGTGTTTACATTGAAAACAATGGAGGCGGCAGCAACCGCTCACTGTTTGAAAGCGCCTTAAGTTTCACTTTTATTTACCATCGTCTCCTGCAGCGACAGCTTTTTAAATATAATGTGTAGGCAGGTCTGACTGATGTGGAATTATACAAGGTTAATCACTACCAGCAAAAACTAGAGAGGAGGCTATCTTAAAAATTGATCTAAGCATGTCTGTCTCATAGAGTTCTGTTGAGAATGAATGCAGGCTGGCAAGCAGTCCACCCACTGCAGGCATTTTTAGATTTACTGGAAGGGGCTTGCTTTTGTTTTGTTGGGTTTTTTTCCGGTGGAAAGTGATTAGTCTAGCTGATCAGTTTGGCAATGCTGATACCATCACTTGCCAATAAATTATAGACTCAAACACACACTATACAATGCCTCCTGCACTGTTTAAATTATACCAATCATATATTACATGATCTACCCTAAAACCATTGTAGAGACAGAAGATTTTAATCCTCGTGTAGGCTCACTTGTCTAAGGTAAAAAACCAAGGGCACCAAACAGGGTTTAATCTCAAGATGAGCTGCAAAATGACAACTCCACAGACAGCTCTCTATAACATGGTGCAAATATTAAATTTTAAAAAGCATGTCAGAAATGTTTCTTGATCACATAAATTCACATAAGGGACACCTCATTATTTATAAAACTGCTTTAGAAAAGAGAGCATCACAGACTGTGTCAGGAAGCATGAAGGAGATAAAGAGCATTTTAACTCAAATCTCTCTTCTTTATCAAGTATCCACGCTCTGCCTTCAGACCATTGCTCTGGCAGCCACTAACACATTTTAGCCATTTTCTCTGAAGGCCCTCTTTCCTGTTTTATAGCTCTAAAAGGATCAATCAAGCGCAACTCGATCCTCATCTCCAATCTCCTCTTTCCCCTCACATCTTTGTCAAGGGCCTGGGGAAGCCCTATAAAATGGGTTGTGGTTTAATAAGATAATTTCATTATCGATATCCAGATCAGTGGTGCTGGATTGGCACCACTGATCTTGGATCTGGCAAGAGCTTGACTGCTGGGAATGCACGTGGCTGCAGCAAGCCGCAGGGGGTTCAGCAGAGTGTGTCACTAGCCATCCTGTTCTCTTTTCAAGATCATTTTATCATCAGTATTCAATTTGGCTATTTGGAGCCCAGTTTGAATAAATGAGGAAAGAGAGGGTCTCATCTTAGAATTTCTTGAAAAAGCACATTATCTACAAACAATTCTTCCTTTCCTCGCTCAAGCCAGAATACAAGGTACACAGCAGATACAAGTAACTGTAGGGTTGATTTTCAAGGGCCACTCCCTTAGTGACAGGACAGGAAAAATGATTCTCTCTCTGCATCAGTACATGAATCCATTAACGCATTCACTTGGGTCTTTCCTAGGTAGTATCATATTGAGAATCACAATGTAACTTGACATAATATCTATGTGACTCTTGAATATCCCTGTGAAGCCACACTAACAGAATGTTACTGCAATTAAACTTATTTGCAGCTACATCACTGTCTTGGTAAACCTCTTTCCCCAGAGTCCTGAACCTTTGTTTGTACATCCCATTGCGTGGAACGCATTGGAATCATTTTTATGTGATATATGCATGTAATGAATGTAACTGATAGTGAAAATACTGAAGTTTATAATGATTTTGACGAGAGACAACAATCAGGTGGATCGGAGCATCCCTAGCTATGACAGTAGATGACCAAACAAAGCCATTTGCACAGAACTCCTGATCCTTCAAGGAACATTGAGTTGAAATTATGTGGCCACCAAATCCCCCAATATGAATCTCATGTAATACCTTTTGGATTGACTCCAACATAGATGGTATCCACCCATCAGCAATGGACAACTACATGAAGCACAGAATGCTGCACGGTCAGATTATCACCACACGCTACAGATGTCTTGTTATGTTACTGCCACAAACATGGCAGCTGTTATAGAAGCAGGACCAAAAGTGGACTAAACACTTAACTTTTTTTTTTTAAGTCACTTCATTCAGCTGAAAATGTTGATGCAATTTGAATCATTTTAGAATAAAATTCCAGTCATAAAATTAAAAACCCCTAAGATTGCCACTGCTCAACCCTAAAGAAATCTAATAGTATTGTCTACAGATGCAATAACATGTGTTGCAAAGTGCTGACTCACCCATACAAATATACCCACACACATGCAAATACTATATACTGTATGTGCAAAGCCTATTAGGAAAGTGGATTTACTGTGGAATAGTCTACATCTTGACATGCGGTCACCCACTCATTGTCAGGCTTCTCTGTGTTACTTTTCCCCCCACTAATTTTGATTAGGAAATCTGCTGAGCCAGACAAATTACTGTAGCTAAACAATTTTGTGTATGTACATACTGAGATAGTCAACCAAAGTGTACATGGTGAAAGACTAGGGAGGTAATTTAAAGGAATTTAAATGCAGATCCATATGTCTTTGCACATATGGTACTATAACACTGGTAAAAAAGTGTCTGGAACAATGCAAAATCACAGTGTTCACGAAAAATCTTTGAATTTTCCAAAACTGCCATGGGATTGCAGGGTTATTTTATTAGATTGCATTGTATTTTAAAAGGTGTTGGTGTTGTTGAGTTGACCTCAGTTGACATGAGTCAGTCTATAAACCCCTTTTCATTTCATAAATTGAGAGATAAACATTAGCCGGGCCATGTCAGAGCAGGTGAAACCTGTTTTGAAATGAATTAAGAGGTCTTTGATGGGGAATAATTGAGGCATTATTCCTTTGAGAGGCTGAAACAGGAAACAAACATTTAGCTAAAGAGTGAATCAATAAGACTGATCCAAAATATAAGATGGGATCTTCAAGCCTGGGCAATGTTAAAAGCTCTTCTGTGGTTTGTTTGTGTTTTGTTTGAGTGTGTGCTTGTGTGCATGCCCTGCTGATTTCCAATTTTACTTTCCACACAGGGTACCTCTCACACACAGGTACACACATACAGACTTCACAAACTTTACTACCTCGTGCTGTTCTGCAGTGCTTGAGAGTCAGCCAAATGATAGTGGGACACTAATGAGGATGCTGGAAGATCATGGTTTGACCTACTGTGTCAGTATGAAAAGTCTGCCTAACTTTTTACAGCTTTAAGATGCAAAGTTATGCAATAGATGCAATAATGTGTGTTATGAATTTGCTTATTCTGTATCATGTGTCAAGACAATAAAGTGTAAATCCCCCTACGACTAAATCTTATCACTGCCGATTTATCTTCAACAGGGCATTGAGTAAAACACAAAAGGTTTAGCCAGGAAAGCACTCAAACCCGAGCTACATTTTTCTCTATCCTGAAACAAACTCTAGATTAATGAATGCAACATCATGAAAAAGTGGCCTCCCATCTGATAGAGAGTAAAGGCATAAAGAGATAAAGTGCCAAGGGGTGCCAGAGCTTAACAAGCAAACATCAGTAACCAGTGTGATTCCAAATGGCTGTGCTGCACCGTCAAGATGAGTTATCTATGCTTTGATTTCTGGGACGCAGAGGATACTGCTTTGCCAGGAAAGGCTGTACAGCTCTGGAGAAATGGCAACTATATTCTACTTTGAACTGCTGGGATTGATATACCAAAACTAACCAATAAACTCTGCTCCAAGTGAATTAAAAAGTTGGATACTTCATTACTTCAAATATGGCAAAGAAAGGTGATCTTACTTTCTCAGGTGCTCATGCTCCTTTAGAAACAGTTCTGTTCTTCTGTTGTTGACCCCGGAGCCACTCTTGTATGTCCTGAAAAAAGCATGCAGATGCACTGGTCATTTTGAATGAAGTCACAATTTTTAAGAAAGTCATGTGACAATATTTGTTATTTGTGCGACAACATTTGAAAACAGTGAGAGAATGGTAATTTTCTGCATTCAGGCAATGACAAAGTTATGTTATCCAAGTTAAAAAAATAAAAAGATCCAGACCTCACAACCATACCTAGGATACCTTCAAATAAAGTCTTAGGATCCTGACAGACCAAGCTGACAGTTAACAATCTACAGCCTTGAACCTGACCATCGGCTGTACCTTTGCAGTATGTCTGGCACTAATCATTCTCAACTGTTCATATCAGCGGGTGTCGAATACAATTGGTCAGAGAAAGCTATCTGAACAGCTACACATTTAGTGAAGATTTTCATCATCACCACCACCACTTTTTCTTTTCCTCATCCACAGTCAAAAGACCACATGATGAAAATGGTTGGCTAGTTTGTTTTGCAAAGTGATGCAGCTATCTGTCGGTCTTTGTCTGCGCAGGCTCTTTGAAACCGCCTGTCTATGGTCAGGACCCCTACAAGAGACGTTTGTACATACACTGGATGTAAAGGCCTAACCCACAGAACATTAGGAACCTATTGGCATGGTTAAAGGCATTGCTCACCTTAATGGCGTGGTGGAGCTTTGCTGGTTCACACAAACTGCAAACACATCTACACATCTACAGCTCCTTATCTAAGTAGCTCGCTGCGGCTATTTCTTCTTTTACTATTCCTTGCAATTTAATCTGATCCACTGACAAAGAGCACTGGCGTAACTGCTGTGTAGACCAATTTTATCAAATAGCAGTCGGCGCCAATACCACTGCATTCCCTGTACCTGTAAAAGCTACAGTAAAAGCCTTCTTGTGGTTCACCAATGGAAAGCTTTTAATGTGAAGCAAGCAGCAGCAGCAGGAAATATTCGGTTTGCATTAGCAGTAACTTAACACAGCAAATACAGCACCAGTATAGTTGTAGTAGAGCTGATCAGAAAACAGACAGTTAAAGGTTGGTTGAAAGCAAGAACAGGATGATGTAGTGGAAGAGGAACAAACCACCTTACATTACACAGGAACTATACTGAAAGCTGAACAAAGCAAGTCAATGTTGCCTTCACTCTGGTCACCTGCATGACCACACAATTAGTTTACTGCAACAACACAACTTGGAAGGGCAGAGATGGCCATCCTGTTGCCAAGCACAGCCATATATAGCGAGTCAGACTTCTCCCCTGCTATGAAGCAGCAATGGAAATGCCTAAAATCACAGCTCGGCATGCCACAACACAGCTAAAAATGACATGCTGGGCAGTGGGAAAGTGCCAATGGAGCTGCTCAGCCTGACCCCCTCCTGTACAACGGTTCAGGGTGGGTGAGTACAATTGATTTTGTTCACTATGGCTTACAATTCCTATACTACTCTATGCATCATCTATGTAAGGGGCAACTGATTCCATGGAGCAGAAATGGAGCGGTGTGCTCTATCTGGTAGCAAAACAATCAGAGTTAATGGATGGGTTGTTATACCACTCACAGAGCAAACACATCACACCCATTCTCGTTTGCTTGATGCAACTCTAGCCATCAGCATCCCTGAACAGCCGACTCCCAGTGTTCTCCTGGGTTTCTGGTCATTTAACACAGTCCCAACCTAATGTTGGGCGACAAAGAGATAAAGAGCAGGGGAGGAGGGGGAATTGGGAAACGTAGGAATATGCACACACATATACCATAAACATCCTGCCCCACCCAGCTAACACCAAGCAGTCCAAGAACAAATGTGCATTCATCCCCAGTGTGCCATCCAAAGCCATTGAATGGAAATACTATATTCAGTGCACACACAGCACACTCCACAGTGGCTGCCTTGAGCCCAAGCTGGCCGCCCCACCAGCAAAGCTGATGCCTTTGTGGGGCTAGAAGTGCCTGTACTGACAGCCAGCTTCATCACTCCAGCAAGGCTTTTTAAAAGGGCACCGATGTAAATCACAGGCTGGTTGTCATTTTTGTTGCTGACATTTAGAATCAAAGCAGGAGCAGAGGGAGCGTTAGGTCTGAGCTCAGCTCTGCTCCATTCTACTGTTATGAATGCCGCAGTTCTGTGGTGTGTGTGTTCATGTATGTTTTACCGACAGGGTCTGCAAGCACACTGAAAGATATTGATACAGTGTTTTGTAAAATGTCATATTGCTCATATAGGTTCTTGCATAAATGAGACAGTGTGCACTATTTATTTTAATCAGTATAGATTGTTGTGTGTGTGTGTGTGTGTGTGTGTGTGTGTGTGTGTGTGTGTGTGTGTGTAAACAACACTGATACACATGAAAATTTACAGTGAACAGCGTCCTGGCCAGGTTTACTCCATGTCCAAGATCTCTACTGCCCTCTACCTGACAAAAGGCTCAGCTGCAGCAAAAACATCAATCACTGTATCAATGGCATGAAAGTCTACAAATGTCAGAACGAACTGACCTGAACATTTTGCTTAATCCGCAATATACTACATTAAAAAGTTTAAAAACTGTGACTATTATCACTTTTATTATTATGCAAGTTCTAAAATAAGCTGCTCTTGCCAAGAACAAACCTATCTGACTTTAGTTTGATAAAATCACAAAGTCAAAATATTAGGCCCCTGCTTCTGTACTTTTATTGTTGTAGTTTTTATTTTTCTTACAGCAATTTTTTACTATTACTTGACAACACTGCTGAGTAAACTGCGATCATTGATTTTCTCTGTATGCCCCTCTGAGAAGAAAAGAGGAAAAGTGTTAGTGATACCAAGTCAGCTCACAGTTTTGTTATTCCTCACAAGCTGCATTACAGTCAAGGCAGTTCAACAGATCAAGCCATGAAAAATAATAGTAATAGTAGTCTTCTAGCTGTCCAGGATATGACTGCTTTCATATATTCTCAGGTCCTACCATATCACTTTCCCATGCCGCACCAGCAAAGGTCAATGGGGAAGTTTAGAGGGCAAATTGCTCCTCTAAAGAAATTGTCTCATGTAAAGAATGATTTGACATCTCATTGCTCTGTGCCATAACAAAAGCAGTTGTAATTCCCCTACCTGTAAGCTCAGATGGTTCCCTCATTAGTAGCCCCTGGGCACATTAGTCATTGTTAGGCTGAGCACAGGGTCAACAACACTGGCTCATTTCTATGCATTAGATTAATCAGCACTGAGCCCATGAGTGGGGTCAGCGGCACTTCTTAGCAATGTGATTTAATGAGAAGATTGAGTGAACTGTTGCATGTAGTGCTGACCTCATGGGATGTTACTAACTACTACTAGTAGATATACAGTTAGAATTTGATTGCTTATGACAGCATGACTACAAACGATCATTACAGTAGATAATAAGTAGTTTTAAAATAGGCTAACTTCTGGAGCAAGGTAATGCAGTGCAAAGACAACCTCTAAAGAAAGTTTTTGGCCATAAATTTGGATACATCCTTGTTTACTGGCCTTGAACCACTTGGGGTTGTCCAGCTGTCCTATCAGACTGTTGCAAAGTCCAGGACAGCTTTGGCTTCATTACGGAGAAACTACACAAGTCAGGGTTTCCTGATAGATCGACTTTATAATGTCTCCTCTGAAGAGTGCATGTATGTATAGTGGAGCTAACAAACAAATAGGTATCTTATTTGTCAAGTGGTTACCTTGTTCTGTTTAATGGACTTTCTCCACAAAAACACTGAGGGCCTTCGCAACAAACTTGAGCGCTCTAGCAACAAGAAAAAAAGGACCCTCCAACTAGAGAATGAGGTGTTTTGCACCGAAAACGAGGTCCTCCACAAATATATTGACATCCTGAGCAATAAAAACCAGGCTCTGAACAAAGAAACTGAGGACCTTCACAAACAGAAAGAAAAGGACATTTTAAAGAGTAAATAATTAATCATAAAAATAACTGATAAAAAAATAAACAGCAGTTTTTCTCTTGATGATTTATTTTACACAGTTAACTTCTTTTAGTATGTTAAATGGCTTGGAAATTGAGATGAAGACTTTGCACCAAAAAAATGGAAGCGCTGACTATGAAAAACCAGGCAGAGAAAGATGCCATGGGGCAGGTAAATGACACTCTGCTAAAAGAAGTTCAGCAGCTAAATACAAGTCTGCAAGACCTGAAAGCCACTCAATACAACTTTAATGTATTGAAACAACAAAACCAGGCTCTACAAAGAGACATTCAGAAGCTCAACGCATTTGAGCACAATTGTCATATAACAAAGCAGGAAAATGAGTCTGTTAACCAACAAAATCAATCCCTGAAACAGGAAGTTCAGGAGGTCAAGAAAAGGTTGCATGATAGAGAAGAGGCCATGAGACAAAAGAATGAGGCTCCACAAGAACAAGCTCAGGAGCTCAAAAATGTTCTGGAAGAACTCAAAAGTCTTTCAATGTAACTATAATGCAACAATGCAAGAGAATGGGTCTTTAAGCCAGCAAAACAAGGCCCTATTGCAACAAGTTCAGGACATCATGAATACGCTCAGACTAGAAAAAGGCTTGCATGCAGGGGAGCAGCTCAAAGCTTGTCAGAGAGAAGAAGCACTTTTTGATGAATTGCAGACGCTCCACATTCAGCTGAAGTTAAAGATGAAGGAAAATGAGGACCTTCAGAAAGAAATCTTGTCCCTTAAAGAGAGTCCTGAGGTGCAGGCCTTTAAACTCAAGGCTGTGGCCGACCAGTTCAATGCAGAGCATGTGAACAAAACTGCCCTGGGCCAGCAGAAGTCGATGACACATTGGCTTCCTAGCTGGTTTTCATAACTCCATCACTACCTTTGTAACACGTCACCCCCTCAGACCATGATGCTGTGGTGGCAATCTGAAAATAAAGAGTCTCAAAACTGAGAATTGTCTTTGTAGTGTTTAACAATTTCCATTACAATGCTCTGTTCTTCAGAATTTGGCCTCCTCTATACTCCCACTGTGGATTGATCTCACAAACGTACTGAATTTCGGACTTGCTATACAGTGGGGCAAAAAAGTATTTAGTCAGCCACCAATTGTGCAAGTTCTCC